>RJWM01022149.1:0-34178 GCA_004363535.1 Dasyprocta punctata | reverse complement strand
AAAGCAACTAAATGCTAGTATTGTTTCGTTGATTTTGCAGGCCTGGGGCCGGCAGCCTGAGCATCTCTTTGGAAGGTGACAGTAGGCAATGTAGCAAACACGGGGGATTCTCTTCTGTCTTGTCTTCGAGGCCCAATATGGTTCTCATTGTTTTGCTTTACTCTGATTATTATTATTATTATTATTTTGCTTTATTTTATATTCTGTTTTTATTGGTTTTATTCTGTTTTGTTTTTGGTTCAATTCTACTATACCTGTTGGAATGGTCAGCTATTCTGAAGATAACAAGATACACTACAGTAGCTATTGTTTTCATAGTATCTTTCTTCGAAGTTCTGTGCCAGTTCTGCTGCTTTGTTTTGATTGACTTTGTTCTGTTGGATTTTACTATCTTTAAAAAAAAAAAGGTGTAGAACCTCAGAGATCAGAAATCTGTCTCAAAGCAATCAGAGCAATCTACAAACCAATGATAATTAGATCATTATCAGATCTCCCTGCAGTACTAATGGGAGCTTGAAAATCATAGAAGATAATCAGAACGCTGGTTAAAATTTTTCACGTCTGGCTAAACTATCATTCAAGAGTGAGAGCAAAATAAAAACATTTTTAGGCCAAGATCAAGAGATGCTGATGCTGTCACTGAAAGAATTAGAGGATGTACGTCAGGAAGAATAAAGCTGAAAATACAAGTGTCAGGATGCAACCAGAAATGACAGGCAGGGCTTGAGAGGCAGCTGCAGCAGGCACGTGGTCAGCTTGTGTGAGGCCCTGGGTTCAAAAAAGAATACAAGAATGAGTAAGCAGACATGAAAACCCGAGCAGACATGAACTGAATAAAGTAGTGATAATGATGAATGACGATAATTATTTTGGGGGCAAAAGAAGAGGGGGAGCTATATATTGGATACTTAAATAAAATATGAGCTGAAACAATTGCAATTGTAATGTTAAAATTTAGGGAGCGGACAGAGATTATCCATGAACGCAAATGTGTGTGCTAAGGCAGACATGGAAACGCCCTGACTTCCTGGGTCTCCCTTCTAGAGAGGACTCCAGACGCGATGCTGTCCAACAGCTTCTAGATTCCGGCTTCGTGACAATCTATCTGCCTGGGCTCCCGAGCCAGGCCCTGTTATTCCCTCGGCAGCGAAGGGCGAGGCTGTTTCCGCTGGCCGTTGATTCCACAGCCCGCAGTGGGCTGCAGAGATGCTATGGGACCCACACTGAAGTCAGCTAGTGCGCCCTCCTCTTCCTTCTCACAGTGACACGCCCCCAACATCCTTTTACACACAGATCCATCTAGAGTCTGGTTCCCAGCGCACCCAGACTTGTGACACATGTTAAAAATGTACAAGAGGAAAAGAAGGAAGGGAGGGAAGGAGGGAGGGAGGAAGGAAGGAAGGAAGACAGACAGACAGAAAGAGAAAAAATTTGATGCATAACTTCTAATATAGTAGAGGAAGAAAACTGAATCAGTAAGGAAAAATGAGCAAAAATAGAAACACAACATAACATGGTAGAAATAAATCTGAACATATCGCACCAGTTAAAAACCAGAGATTGTAAAATACTGCATGATCTCACTTCCAAGTGGCATCTAACAGAGTTGTGCTTACGGAAGGGAAGGGTAGCAGGGTATTCCCAGAGGACAAAGAGTGGAAGGCTGGGGTTGGGGAGCTACCAGTGTTGATCAAACGGCACAAAGTTCTGGGGAAAAAGGGGGAGGAAGCTTTGAGATCTGTTGCATAGCAGAGTAATCTTAGTTAGTAGCAATGGCTTACACATTTCAAAATTGCTAAAAGAATAGATTTCAAATGTTTTCACTACCAAAAAAGTACTATATGTGAAATGAGGGATGTGTTAATTAGCTTGATATAATCATTGCATATCAACACCCACCTTACAAACATATAATTTTCGAGGATTCAGCTCTACCTTGTCCCGCGACTCAGCGCAATCCACCAGGGGAATGCCCAGCCAGCCCCGCAGTATCCCAGAGCTGCTCATCAGGGACTGACCAGCATAGCTACAGGGCCTTGGAGAGCTTGGGCTCTGCCCATCAGAGTGCACGAGCTCCATTGTTCAGTGGAGTGGCTGGCACGGCGGGTCCTAGAGATTGCAGGCCCACCCAGTCAGGAGCAAGGACCTGGCACTGTAGGCCTGAGACTTGCCCAGGCTTGCCTGGCACTCCAGAGGCTCTGAACTCCTTGCAGCCAGACTCAGGGTCTGGGTGGTGCCACACTCCAGGGTACACTCTGCCTAGCTGCCTAGGTCTGGGAGGTCTTGGCCCCCATCCAGTAAGGTGGAGGCTCCACCAGCACACTCCGGGAGTGTGCCCTCACTAGCTGCACAGAGGATCCAGCTCTACCTGGTCCCGTGACTCAGCACAACCCACCAGGGTAACGCCCAGTCAGCCTCACAGGACACAGAGCCACACAGGTCACAGAAGAAAATGACAAAATGAAAGACCAAGAGGCAGTCTCAATCCCCCAGCCCACTGAGAACAAACCCAAGAGACACTGAAATGGAAGACACTTGGAGTCACACAATTGAACTTTCTGAAATGATAGCAAATGCAGTAAAGAAACAGCTTGATGAAGCTACAGAGAAACTCAAATCAGAAATAATCTCTCAGCTAAGAAATGAAATGACAATCATTATTAAAGAAATGTGTGTATCTAAAGAAGAGCAAGATAAAAAAAATAGAAGAACTTAAGAAAATGATGGAAACTTTGAATGAACAATATAAGACACAAACAGAATGCATGAAACAGATTCAAAGGGAAATGCAGGAAATGAAAAATTCCATGGAAAGTTTGAAAAACCGCTTGAATGAAGCTGAAGATAGAATCTCAGATCTTGAAGACAGCATGGGAGCTCATGGCCATGAAAGAAAAGATCTCTTAAAAATAGTAAGGAACCAAGAAACAACAATTCAACAGCTGCAAGACGATGCCAAGAGAAATAACATAAGATTAATAGGCATAAATGAAAAAGCAGGGGTCAATACTAATAACCTGCGAAGACTATTCACAGAAATAATAGCAGAAAACTTTCCAAACATGGGAAGAGAATCTGAAATACAGGTAACTAAGGCATACAGAACCCCAATTAACCATAACCAAAATAAATCTTCAGCCAGACATATAATAATAAGGGTATCAGAAATACAGCACAAGAACGAAATACTAAAAGCTGTCAGAGAAAAGAAACAGATCACCTATGAAGGAAAGCCTATCAGAATCATGGCAGACTTCTCAACACAAACCTTTAAGTTAAGAAGAGTTTGGAGTGAAGTATTTCAAATCCTGAAAGAAAACAACTTACAACCCAGATTGATGTGCCCTGCAAAACTATCCTTAAAAATTGATGGAGAAATAAGATACTTTCATGACAAAGAACAACTGAAGAAATTTATGGCCACCAAACCAGCACTACAAAGAGTATTGAAAGACACTCTAGAAACAGACAAAGATAGCTACACTCTTAAGAACAACAACAAAAGGAAACCAGAAGCAGGGAAAATAATTAAACAGAAAGTGTAGAAAACCAACAACAGAAAGATATCATGACAGGGATGAGCCGGTACATATCAGTTATATCAATCAATGTAAATGGTCTCAACTCACCAATAAAAAGAAACAGACTAGCAGAGTGGGTTAAGAAATAAAACCCAACAATATGCTGTGTACAAGAAACATATTTCATTCAAAAGAAAACTCACAGACTAAAAATCAAAGGCTGGAAAACAATACTCCATGCAATAGGAACCCAGAAAAAAGCAGGGGTAGCTATTATGTTTGCAGACAATATGAACTTCAAACCGAAAATGATCAAAAGAGATAAAGAAGGTCACTACATACTTGTTAGGGGAAAACTTCAAGAGGAAGAGATTACAATCATAAATATATATGCACCAAATATGGGAGCACCCAACTATGTAAGACACTTCTTAATAGACATGAAAAACCAAATAAACAATAATACAGTTATAACAGGGGACTTTAACACCCCACTGTCACAGAGAAACAGATCAACCAAACAAAAAATCAGCAAAGAATTAACAGAACTGAATCAAACTTGTGAACAAATGGACCTAGTAGATGTGTACCAAGTATTCCACCCATCAACATCAGAATACACATTCTTCTCAGCTGCACATGGGTCATTCTCTAAAATAGACCATATACTGGCCCACAAAACACGCTTAAGTAAATGTAAAGGAACTGAAATAATTCCATGCATATTATCTGACCATAGCACAGTAAAATTGGAAATGAATGACAAAAAAAACATACAATAACTGCATAAACACAAGGAAATAAAATAATACTCTCCTAAATAACCAATGGGTCACAGAAGAAGTTATAGAAGAAATTAAACAATATCTACAATTGAATGAAAATGCAAATACAAATTACTGGAACCTGTGGGACACAATGAAAGCAGTCCTCAGAGGGAAATTTATAGCACTAAACTCTCACATCAGAAAAATGGAAAAAAACACACATAAACAACTTAATGCTGCACCTCAAACTTCTAGAAAAAGAAGAGCAAGTCAAGTCCAAAGCCCAAAGAAGGGAGGAAATTATTAAGATTAGAGCAGAAATTAATGCAACTGAAACTAAGAAAACAATACAAAGAATAATGAATCGAAGAGCTGGTTCTTTGAAAGAGTAAATAAATTGATAAACTCCTAGCCAACCTTATCAAAAAGAGGAAAGAAAAATCTCAGATTCATGCAATAAGAAATGAAAAGGGTAAAATCACTACAGACCCTGTGGAAATACAGAAGGTCATCAACACCTACTTCGAAAACCTTTACTCACATAGATTCGATAACATAGAAGAAATGGGCAGATTCCTAGAAACCTATGAATTACCAAAGCTGAATCAAGAAGATGTAAAGCTGCTGAATAACCCAATTTCAGCTAATGAAATTGAAAATGTAATTAGGACCCTACCAACAAAGAAAAGTCCGGGCCCTGATGGGTTCACCACTGAATTCTACAAGAAATTTAGGGAAGACTTAATGCCAATACTCCTCAAACTCTTCAATGAAATTGAAAGGGAAGCAAGTCTCCCTAACTCATTCCTGGAAACAAGTATTACCCTAATACCAAAACCAGAGAAAGATCCAACCAAAAAAGAAAATTACAGATCAATCTCCCTAGTGAACATAGATGCAAAAATCCTCAATAAAATACTGGCAAATAGAATACAGAAAGTTATCAGAAAGATTATACATCATGATCAAGTGAGATTCATCCCAGGAATGCAGGGATGGTTCAACATATGCAAGTCAATAAATGCAATACACCATATCAACAGGGCCAAAGACAAGAACCACATGATCATCTCAACAGATGCAGAAAAAGCTTTCAACAAAATCCAACACCCATTCATGATGAAAACCCTACAGAAAATTGGAATAGATGGTCTCTACCTCAACCTGATAAAAGCTATATATCATAAACCAACAGCCAACATCTTACTAAATGGAGAAAAACTGAAAGCTTTCAACCTAAAATCAGAAACAAGACAAGGATGTTCATTATCACCACTCCTATTCAATATATTTCTGGAAATACTAGCCAGAGCAATTAGACAAGAGAAAGAAATAAAGGGAATAAGATAGGAAAGGAAGAAGTAAAACTATCATTATTTGCAGACGATATGATACTCTACATAGAAGACACCCAAAAATCCATTAGAAGACTTCTAGAAGTAATAACCAAATTCAGTAAGGTTGCTGGATACAAGGTGAACACTCAAAAATCAATAGCATTCCTGTATACAAACAACAAAGTCACTGAGAGAGAAACAAGGGAAACCACACCCTTCACTATAACATCCAAAAAAATGAAATACTCTAACAAAGGAAGTAAAAGATCTATACAGTCAAAATTACATTACTCTAAAGAAAGAAATTGAAGAAGACTTCAAAAAATGGAAAGATATTCTCTGTTCATGGATAGAAAGAACAAACATCGTGAAAATGGCCATTTTCCCAAAATTATACAGATTTAATGCAATCCCAATCAAAATACCACTTGCCTACCTCACAGAACTAGAGAAAACATTCCTGAAATTCATCTGGAACCAGAAAAGACCTAAATAGCAAAGGCAATTCTGGACAACAAAGGTAAGGCAGGAGGCATCACAACGCCCGACTTGAAACTATAATACAAAGCTACTATGATAAAATCAGCATGGAACTGGAATCAAAACAGACCTGAAGATCAGTGGAATAGATTAGAAGATACAGCCACAACTACAAACACACTTAGCCACCTCATCTTTGACAAAGGGGCCAAACACGTACACTGGAAGAAAGATAGTCTCTTTAACAAATGGTGCTGGAAAAACTGGCTTTCTATATGCCGTAAACTAAACCTAGATCCATGTCTATTACCATGCACTAAAATAAAGTCAAAATGGATCAAAGATCTGAATATTAAAACAGAGACACTAAACTTACTAGAAGACAGAGTAGGTAAAAATCTTGATGACATAGGAGTAGGCAGAGAGTTCATGAACAAAAATCAAATTGCATGGAAAACACTTCCCAGAATCAACAACTGGGATCTCATCTTACTAAAAAGTTTTTGCATGTCAAAGGAAATCTCCAACAGAGTAAAAAGAAAACCCAGGAACTGGGAAAATATCTTAGCCAATTGTCCATCAGACAAAGGACTTCTATCTAAAACATATAAAGAATTAAAAGAAATCAGGTCCTTAAAATTCAAAGACCCAATCCAAAAATGGGCATCTGAGATGAATACACACTTCTCAGAGAAAGAAATACAAATGGCAAATAAATATATGAAAAAATGTTCAACATCAATGGTCATTTGGGAAATGCAAATTAAAACATCACTGAGATTCCATCTCACTCCAGAAAGAATGGCCAAGATTAAAAAAATCAAGCAACAACAAATGCTTGAGGGGCTGTGGGGAAAAAGGAACTCTTCTCCACTTTTGGTGGGAGTGTAGACTGGTGCAATCACTGTGGAAGTCAGTGTGGAGATTCCTCAAGAAGCTAGGATTAGAGATCCCATTCAAACCAGCTATCCCACTTCTGGGCATTTTCCCAGAAGAATTGAAAACTTCATACCACAGTGATATTTGTGCACCTATGTTTATAGCAACCCAATTTGTAATAACCAGATCTTGGAAACAACCCAAGTGCCCATCAAAGACTGGATAAAAAGATGTATTTTTATACAGTGGAGTATTACTCAGCTATTAAGAAAGATTGCATTGAGACTTTTGTAAGTAAATGGTCACGACTCGAGACCATACTCATAAGTGAGATAAATCAAACCCACATGTGTAAATACTGTATTGCCTCCCTAGTGTAAGAAACTGAAAAGATATATATGATCCAAAATCTATAATAAATACTATGTAAGGGTAAAAAATAGCTCGAAGAGCAAAAGTATTTGGGAAGGGAAAGGGGGAAAGAGGGAAGGGAAAAGGAAAAGATATAAATCTGTATATATGTATATGTAAGATGACTAAAACGAACATACTGCTGAATGTATTAGTTATTGAGAAAGAATAGTTAATACTCATGATTAGATCAATTTTACATGTCTATATCTGTTAATGTAAACAACCATTTTGAAGATGAGACACAATATCGCAACCATTGTCAAGTTTCTACCATCTTGTTTGTTTTGTAAACCTGTAATGTTACTGTTGTTCATTTATTCTAGTCGTTTGTTCGTCTCTTTTGCTTTTTGTGTTTCTTATATGTGTCTTTTTTCTCTTAAATAAAAAGAAAGAAAAAAAAACATATATGTTTTTCACATGTCAACTAAAAGTCCTAAAAAGTTTAAAAACCGAGATTGTCAGAATGTATTAAGTGGGAAAAGGCAAAATCCATCAATAACCTGTTAGCAAGAAACATACTTCAGATACTGGTCCTCAGAAAAAGTTGAATGGAAAGGTGGCACCCGCTAAAGGCAAGCTGCTACAGCTGTGTCCCAAGCTGAAGCAATAGGATTATTTGGGACAAAAGCAGTATTAGGGTGAAGATTCATAACAGTTCACACCAATACTTAGGGAAGCATCAGCTGTGAACACGGATGTGTTAGTAATGTAGTTTTAAAATATATAAACAAAAATGGACAGACTTTTAAGATACCGGTAACTTGCTAAGTGTAGTGGTAGATTTTTACATTTTGCTCCAGGTAATTCAGAGGTCAATCAGACCAAAAAATTAGTAAGAGTAGAGAAGATCTGAATGGTACAATTAGTAAACTTGGTCTAATGGCTATATATCAAGCCCTGTGTCTATTTTCCCCATTATTTCTTTACCTGTCAAATAATTGTAACAGTTATTTAATGAGAAGGACCTCTCTTTCTCTCTCACTCTCTCTCTCTCTCCCTCTCCCTCTCTCTCTCTCTCTCTCTCTCTCTCTCTCTGAGATGAGATCTCACTGTGTAGCCTAGGTTGACCTCAAACTCATGGTGATCCTTCTGCCTCAGCCTCCCGAGTGCTGGGATTACAGGCGCGTGCACCATGCTGACCACAGGGCTATTCTAAGTATAACACAAAATCCAGAAGACAGAGAAGACTGAGAAATCTGACCACCTAAAGGCTGCTACTTTCTACATGGCCAAAAGTACATGAAACGCGTCAAAACCCAAACAACAGCGTAACGTCCGCAACACAAACAGCAGGCAAAGGGCCGGTCCCCACAGTGCCTTCACAAATCAATAAACACAACTGCGACCGAGATGAAGGCCGACTCACAGGAGAGGGCACCGAGTGCCTTTGTTGTTGCTGTTGTCTTTTTGGGACAGGGTCTCGCCGTGCAGTTCAGGCTGGCCTTGAGCTCACTTTGTTGCCCAGGGTGGTCTCGAACTCGCATCGATCCTCCTGCCACCATGCCTGGCTACTCAGTGCCGTTTGAAATCATTGGAGAAGACAGACACTTAGTGGAACTCAGAAAAGAAATGCAAATCCGTAATTCTTTGGAACCCTTAGACTGGCACAACCCCAACAGTTTCCTGCCAAGCCTTGGGAGAGGTGGCGGCTCCGCAGGGCCGTCCCCGGGCAGGACGCCTCCTTCACGCCCGCTCCGAGGCCCGCACGGCGCTGAGAAAGAGGCACGGAACCATGCGAGTTCAGCGAGACCCGGTTTCCAAAGGAAAAATTTAAAAAAGGGCCGGGCCACACTGGGTGGTGGAGGGCTTCCTCGGCCTGCTCCAGGGCCTGGGTTCAATCCCAGGTGTCCAAACTTAAACCGGAAAAAAAGCAAGCAAAACAAAAACAAAAAACCCAACAACAACAACAACAAAAAGCACAACAAACTAGAATTATTAGGGCCGGGAATTGAGCTCAGCGGCATAAGCAACTGCCTGGCAAGTGCGAGGTTGTGAGTTTGATCCCCGATACCAAACAAACAAAAAAAAAAAAACAAAAGAAAAGAAAAGCAAAAAAAAAAAAAAAAAAAGCACAATAAATAGGCAGCGTGGTCCCGCACAGCACCGCGAGGCCGCAGCGGGGTCTGAAGGAGGGAGGCCCGGGCCTGGGGGTGTGCGTCTGCCGCCCGGCCAGCGGGGTCACCGGGGTCTGGCTTGGGAGTGACCAGGGCTGGGCCACTGTGCCTCGCTGCTGCAAGCGGGCGGCTTCCTGCCCGTGCTCGGCTCCCACGCGTGGGCACAGCGCTGCGCGGCTGCGGGAGGCGGCGGCCCGCACAGCCCACCTGTGCCAGCGGGGCTCGGGCAGACGCGACGCCGGAGCTCGGAGGAAGCGCAGTTCCCTGGAGGGCGGTGGGTTGGCTCCCCAGGGGCTGGCGGCCGGCCCTGCCCTCCCCTCCCTCCCCTCGTCTCCCCCTCCCCTCTCCGCCCCCTGTCTTCCCCTTTCCTTTTCTTTTTTCCGTTTCTTTCTTTCCTCCCTTCCTCTTTCTTCCTTCTTCCCTCCTTTCCTTTATTCCTTCCCTCCCTCTTTCCTTCCTTTCTACTTTCTTTCTATACTGGGGATTGACCCCAATTTCTTTGGTACTGGGGATTGAACCCAGCACCAACTCTTTCTTTTTATTTTTTATTTTGAGACAGTCTCTGCTGAATTCCTAAATTGCCCAGGATGGGCTTGAAACCGTGATCCTCCTGCCTCAGCCTTCCAGAGTGCTGAGATTACAGGCGTTACTACACTCAGTTCCAGGCGGCTTTGATTTAAACACTACATTCTCTGTCCAGCTGGTCAGTGTATGCCTTAGTGACCCCTTGGATAGGTGCCACCTTTCCCGGTGCTTCTCATCACCCGTGCCACCTCATCCCGGCATTTAAGACCTGGTCCTGCTTCCATTTTGAAACACAGCTGTAGTGCAGTGCAGATCTGCGCACCTCCCGCCCCTGAGCTCATGTGTCCTCCAAAGAGCAGCGTCGAAGTCTTCACGCCGTCTCTCAAGATGGGTAGCTGGAAACAGGGTCAGTGCATCCTATCTAATTAGATAAGATGTGGTCCTGTTGGGGCAGTGGTGTCTTTACACGAAGAGGTGAAGAGACGGGACAGAGCCACAGGGAGAACTGGCTACATGGTGGTGGGTGCTGACTTGGCAGTTCTCTATGTGATTGGCAGTTCTCTGAGTGTAGTGTGTGAGATCCTAACTGTGGTTCACCTTTCCTGGGTCCAGCCCATAATTCAGCGCACCCAGAAAAGCCCCATGTAATAATTTATTCCCTCACCTACAGCAGGCCCTCTGCTCCAGCAGCAGAGGCGCAGTGGGCTGCGATACGGGGTGGACTGCTCCCGGGTCTCAGGGGTGAGCAGACAGAGGCCGGGGAAGTGGGCAGGGCCGGCTCCTCTCCCAGGAACGCTGTGTTCCAAGAGCCTGGCTGTCTCGGAGAGACCCTCCCCAGCCTTTGGACCACCTCTAGGCTGGCCTAGGTCCGGGCCACTCTGCAGGGGCCAGGGGCTGGCCTGGGAATCTTACCATGTTCCTCTGCTTGAACACATACATATTTCCCGAATGAAATCTCAGCACGGGGAACATCCAGGGTAGAGCTGACAGCGGACAGAGTCACAGCGCGGCACGACCCTGAGTGTGGCAGCCTGGCCTTGGGTAGAGGGGACATAGTGGTTTGGGGGCAGACTCAGCTTCTGGAGGTCACAAGCGTGGACGTGAGTGATGTCCACGCAGGTCCCCCGTGGAGGCCACCGCCCCAGCCCCTTCCCCGTCTCCCAACCCTTCTGAAAGGAGGTGCCAGGCTGAAAAATCCAGGGGTGCCAGATGTGCCGGATGTGCCGGTGAGCTTCCTGAGGATGCGGACACGGGCCGAGCTGGGCTCTCCCTGGCCTGCGTCAATCCAGGTGTTGTGGGGCCGGCAAGGGTCCAGCCCAGACCCGTGGGGCAGAAGTGACACCTTCCCCAGGGAGCGACCGCTTGAATGGACAGTCAGTCATCTATAGTTTTTATTTTTTATTTTTTAGCTTTTTGAGACAGGGTCTCACCGTGTAGTTCAGGCTGGCCCTGACCTCACTATGTAGCCTGGGCTGGCCTTGAGCTCACAATCTTCCTGCCTCAGCCTCCTGAGTGCTGGGATTGCAGATGTGTGCTGCCACATCCAGCTAAGCCATCTGCTTTCAAAGCGCCGAAGTAACACAGGCAGTGGCACGAAGCCCTGGAACCCCAGCACCTCACGATGCAGGCTGGGCCGGGACTCAGGTGGGCCTCCCAGAGCGCAGGGAAAGGGTTGCCCCCCAGGCCTTGGGTGCGGGGTGGAATCAGCACCCAGACCGCCCAGTGCTTTCTGTCTCTCGTCCTGAGCTTCTGACGGGAGCTGGCGGGCGGATGGGTGTGTGGTTTAGAAGAGGCTGTGTGTGTGGGATGCTTCCCCGGTGTCTCTGAGAGCCAGTGCTCTACCCAGGGGTCTGGACACGGTGTGATCAGGCAGCCCACGGATAAAATCTCTCTGCGATCTGTCTCCTCCTCAACATTCTGGTATTTATTTATTTAAAAATAACACCCATATACTTCTTTACTCATAGATTAATCATCATAAAGGAAATACAAAAATAGAAATTAACAAGAGCAAGCTCAAAAACAAACAGAAATAGGACGTCTAGAGTTTTCCTCCTGTTCCTCCTGACTGCTGACATCCGGCCCGGGGCTCCTCGGGGCTGTGTGTGCCCACCCCCCCAGTCCTGGCGGCCGCTGCCCTCGGGTGAATTCGCATCTCTTGCCCCACGCTGTGGCTGGCATGCAGTAGGTGTTCGATTAATGACTTTGTGGGGTAGATGAATAACGAAGGAGTGAGTCAGGCCCAGGTCTGGAGGAATAGGAATATCGTGAAAATATGTAAATAGGCGGACGGAACCACCAAGAGCTTCCCTCCCAGATTAGCTGTGATTTATTGACCTTCCTTAATAGCAACATTGAGCTTCGACCTTACGGGAGGACATTAAGTCTGAGTAATGATGGATTGTTTTAGTTAATTAAATTGAATGTATTTATTTACCACTCGTTTCCATTAGCATAGTGGCCCCATAGTCCTCAGTTCTAATTGCTCAACCATTTCCCAGGAGGCCAATCTGCACCATGAGATTCTATCAGCGAGACTGGGAAGGGCGCTCACCCCGCTGGGCAGGGGATCTGGGGAGGGGTCTCCCGGGAGACCGAAGCCCCACTCTCCGCTATCAGTTCATTAGGTACGTGGTGTGGTGCGGGCTCGCGGGGCCGAGCCAGGAGGGTCCTCGCGGTCGAGCGGAGCACCTGCAGCAAGATGACGCGTGCTGGTACCCGGGCAGGTGGAGTCCTGCGGGCGGGTGGACGCTGCGGCCCCTCCAGGAGCAGCTCTGATCTTTCCCCAGCCCACCCAGCCCAGGAGCCTTTCAGGAGGAATGACGAGGAGCTCGCAGTCAAGGACTGCCCCACTGCATCAGGGGAGGCCACGCCCTCCCCCTTCTTGTGTGTGAAGTGTCACATCTGCACAGTGCTCCCTCCAAGCAGAGAAGCCCCTCTCTGTCCTTAGATGCCCTGCACTGACACCAGCTGAGTTAGCCCTTAAAACACTGGAGGCAGGTGCTAAGAATTCCCTTCTTATACCACCGAGGAAACCGAGGCACACACGGAAGTTAAATAACTCACCCAAGTTATTTAGTGGCTAGGAAGAGGCACAGCTCTAGAATCCAAACCCTAGCAATTTGGCCTCAGCAACCTGCCATTAGCCACTGCGTCACTGGCAAATGAGTAGAATTAAGACCTAAATGACTTAGTTTGCCTTTGCCTGGGTTCTGAGCCCAGTTTTGAATGACCCTCCACCTTCCCTTCCCCTTAGGACACTGGTATCCTACCCTCCTACCTCTTAAGTCTCTAAATTAATATTGCCTTAGGTCTTTCATTTACTCTAAAGTGTAAATGACTGCCAATCCTTCAAAGCCTAACTTCCCTGGGGAAACTTGTTGGTGGGGCCCACAGTGTTAAACTGAAGGGATGTAGTGTCTAAGGGGGGATCTGAAGCAATTTCTGGTGTAACCAGTAGGGCATGGGTTTAGTGGCTTTATGGTCACACAGTACAGACGAGAAGGTAGGCAAGGGCCTTCTCATTGGAGGCACGGGCTCTGAGAAGTGGAGGCACCACAGAGCCTCAACCACTCCCTGCGAGTGTTCACAGTCTCTGCTGGAAGCAAGGGAGCCTCGGGAAACCTGTGGGATAGAGCGTCTCCCAGCCCCACCACTCCGCCATTAGAAACCCTGGTCCCCGTCACAGCACATTTCACAGTTGAAAACACTGGGCATAAATCTTTCCAACACTCACTCTTGTGGGGCGAGTTGGCCCGACTCTGGAGCCATCACGGACACGGGCGCACGGGTGCTCGATGTTGTTTCCTGCGGCTGGGATCAAAGCAGGGGTCGGCCATGGTGACAGGAGGGGCCTCCCGGCCGGGAGGAGGGCAGTGCCCCCATGTGGCCCCTGGCTGTCCAATGCCTCCTTGGCTGTCCTTGTACACGCGGCGGCCTGCAGAGCGGGGCCTTCGGCGGAGTCTTGGGGAGTCTAGGGCTGCGGGCGGGGGCCACAGAGACTTCTGGGGTGCCCTTCACAAGGGCCGCCGACCCGCCTGGGCTCTGGGGCTTGTGTGTGGCCTTCATGGGCCGTGACCAATGGCTCAGGGCCTGGGCCGGTGGCCGTGAGCCTTCATCCTGGGCAGGAATTCTAATTAAAGTGGGGCTCCCCAGTCTCACTTACAAAGAGCTCAGGGCAGACCTGCTTGGTGGCCCATTCCGCCCTGTCGCACTCCTAACGCCTCCCGTGGAGGTGTGCGGCCTGGAGCCGGCTTCGCTGGGCGGTGGCTGCCAGGCTGGGGCCTGAGCTCTGGTCCCACCGGTCTGTGGGGAAAACACATGTGAGGCCCTCGGGCGAGGCCCGAGATGTGATCCGCACCACACTGGAGCATTCGAGCATTCGCGGTGCTCATCTCCTTCCTTCTCCAGGGCCGGGTAACTTCAGGCGGCCAGGGATTGGGGAAGCCAGGCCGGCAGGGTCTTCACTCAGGGGCACCGGCCGGGGCGGCGGGGGCGCCCGCTGGAGGGAGGAGAACCCAGTGCTCCCGGGGAGCTTCGTCTGTGGTTCCCGGTTCCTGTAGGCCTTGTGGAGGAGCTGAGGAAGCCCCGGGGACTTGCGCATATTAAATAGGACAGAGGTCCCACAGCTTTAATTCCCGGGCTCCTCCTGCTCTGATGATTCCCAAACCAGAGAGCTGGGGTCCCTCTGCTCCCTCCGCATCCGGCGTGCAGGGCCGCGGCCGCTGGGTTCCCTCTTCGGGCTGTGTCCCCTGGAGTCTGATCTCGGCGGAAGAAAGGGAGAAGGAGTGTGGCCTGGTGCCTGGTGGCAGGAAGGGGTGGCCTGGCCTGAAGTTATGTCAACAAACTGTCCCCTACTCCTAGTCCCACACTGGCCCCGGGAGTTGCTGCTGTGGTCACAGCCCCCACCGCAGCTCAGCCGGGCTGGGTCCCCACTTCCGTGTGGGGCACCGGGTCCAGTGGGAGCAGGGCTGAAGTGCCGGGTCTAGGCACAGAGGGTCTCAGCCAGCATTGGCCCGGCCCCGCAGACCCCGCACCCCAGAGTGCCGGGCAGGCGGCTGGCAGCCTTGGCGGGACAGACACGCTCAGCCCGGCTTGGCGGCTTCTCAGATCCGAGGAGGATGTGGCCTGCTGGCCTGCGCTCCCCGCCCCTCCCCGGCCCCAGAGCTGGCTGCAAATGGAAGCAGAGCCCGGGCAGGGGGACAGCAAGAAAACCCAGAGAGCAGCCCACTCTGCTGGGCAGGGCAGGGCAGGGGCCCGCGGTTAGCAGCCCTGCGGGGGGGGTTCCCTAGGCCCGGCGGCCTCTGCTGGGAGGAGAGGAGGGGAGAGGTCCGCCCCACACGCGGTCACGCCCTGGGCAGCCCCGATGGGTCCTGACTTGGTCCTTGGTTAGAACGTGCTGTCACCGTCCTGCCCCAGCCCCGTGCCTGGCCACAGCGTCCGCCTTCCTCCCCTCCGTGTGTCTGGATCCCACACGTCTCTCTAGACCCGACCCGAGTCCCACGCTTCCTTGGAGATTTCTCCCGCTCACTCTGATCTCTCCTTGCACTCTCGTCACCCTGGAGTCGGTCCCACATGCGCGGCTAACACTGGATTTTCCTCTACTGTTCCGTGAAATTGAAGCGGTTTCGCCAACTCGCCGTCACATGGCGAGCACGGCCGGCCCGCTTGCACACTAGGAGGCTCACTGTCCAGGGCCACCCAGCCTCCAGCCCACTGGAGGGAAAAGCGTTGGTCCTGAGATCTGGAGGTGAGGCCCCAGCCGCACAACTGGAGAGGCAGATGCAGGCTCCCTGGGCAGAACTCAGCTGGCGGAGTGGGGAGCTCCTTATGAATCCATCCATTCTGTGTTCCCTTAGCCTTCAGCAAACACCTCAGCAGGCCTTGGCTCTTTCCCTGTTGGGGTGACCCACACCTTCATTCCTGAAGGTTCTAGACCACTTGTCATTCTGCCTGGATGGGGTGGTCATGGTTTCCCACTGACTTTAGTAACAGGACATGGTAATAGTAGGGGTGCCCTAAGGGACCTCCTGCACCCCAAGTATATTCTACTTTTCTTTCATTATGGATTAAGTTGACCAATTTCGCCTTACAGGCTGGGTCAATCACCCCTGGCAGCACTGTGGCTCCCTTTTTAGTTGGTTTACTCAGAGGTATGGGGAGACCAAAATGACCAGGGGGAAGCCTTAGCTTCCAGTCCAGTAGTATCCTTTCTGTGATGCTGGTACAAACCTTCTTCCTTCTGGAACCAAGACTTCTAAGCCAGCAGAGCATACGGTCATGGGGACAGGAAGTAAAAATTCTGCTAGTGGATCACTAGGGGTGATGGAGAGCGGCACCATCCCCACTTCCACCCCTTGATTCCTAGACCCAAGAACCCTAGCTATGGGAGACACAGTGCACAGTGGTCACTGAGTCAAAGCATATACAGTCTTTCGAAGAACCTTGCCCCAGCCCTGCAAGCTTTTGTTACTAGCTGGGGCTGTAACAGTGTCTTCAAAAGATGTAAAAGCATTCCACCTTTCTGGGCCGGGGATGTGGCTCAGTGGTAGAGTTCTTGCCTTGCATGTACAAAGCCCTGGGTTCAATGCACAACACCACCAAAAAAAAAAAAAAAAAAAAAAAAAAAAAAATTCCACCTTTCAATCCAGCCACTCTGGATGGTGAGGAGCATGGTAGAGTAGTGAAGGGTATGAGCTTGAGCCCACTGCCTCATTTCTTTTGCCATAAAATGTGGTCCTTGGTCAGAGGCGCTTGGTCAGAGGCGATGCTGTGTAGACTTCCAGGATGGTGGATAAGATGCTCCGTGTGTCCACAGATAGTAGTTTTGGCAGCAGCATTATATGCAGGGAAGGCAAATCCATGCTGAGAATAAGTGTCTACACCAGGAAAGACAAGGCATTGTCCTTTCCATGATGGAAGTGGTCCAATACAATCAATCTGCCACTGGGTCGCAGGCTGATCACCCCGGGGAATGGCGCCGTATCGGGGTCTCAGTGTTGGTCTCTGAGGCTAACATATTGGGCATTCAGCAGTGGCTGCAGCCAGGTCAGCCCTGGAGAGTGGGAGTCCATGTTGCTGAGCCCGTGCCTAACCTCCGTCCCTGCCACCAGGGTCACTCTGTTCATGGGCCCACTGGGCAATGACAGGGGTGGCTGAAGAAAGGGGGTGAGTGCTATCCACATAGTGGGTCATCTTATCCGTTTGACTGTTAAAGTCCTTTTCTGCTAAGGTCACTTTTTGGTGATTGTTTACATGGGAGTTTGGAGCAGGGCCCAGATATTTTATATCATTTGCCCATATGGAGAGGTCTATTCACACACCTCTTCCCCAAATATCTTTCTCACTAATTTTCTAATCATGTTCCTTCTGAGTTCCTGACCCTCTGGCCAGACATTGGTGATGGCCCATGAATCAGTATACAGTCACACATCTAGCCATTTTCCCTTCCAGGCAAAATGTACTGCCAAGTGCACTGCCCAAAATCCTGCCCACCATAAAGACTTCCCTTCACCACTGTCCCTCAGGGACGATCTGACCTGGAAAGGGCTGTGACATTGCAGCTGTCCCCTTGCGGGTGAAGCCTGTGTAACGTGCAGAGCCATCCGTAAACCAGGCCCTACCGTTCTCTTCCTCTGTCAGCTGATCATATGGTGCATATGAGATCACAGGAGCATGCTGGGAAACAGAAGGCAATATAGCAGGAGTAGGCGCCATGGGTATTTGGCAACTTCTTCATGTAACTTACACCCTCTGGGCCTGCTGTGGCTCGATCACATACACACACTTCCCATTTAATGACGAACTGTGGCTGTGCACATCCAACCTTATGACTCGGTGGATCAGATAATACCCAGCCCATACAGGCACCTCAGGTCGCATAGTCACCTGATGTCCCATGGTAAAGCATTCAGTTTCCACGAAGGCCCAGGGGCGGGTCAAGGGCTGTTTTTCAAAGGGAGAGCGGTTGTCTGCAGATGAAGGCAGAGCCCTGCTCCAAACTCCTCACGTCCTCTGCTGTAACGCACCTAGGGGGGCCTGCTGGAAACGCCACACGGCGTCTCTACCTGCCGGTGATGCTTCGGGTACCACTGGACCTACTGGACTGTGTGACCCCAGTGGAGAGCAGCTGGCACGGTAGCCTGGACCTGGCGCAGAGCCTGATCTTGTTCTGGGTTCCGCTCAAAGCTAGCATCCCCCTGAGTCACTGGGTGAGCGGGCTGGAGTAAGACACCTAAGTGAGGGCCATGTTGCCTCCAAGTCCAAATAGCCCCCGAGGCATTGTGCCTCTTTTTTGCTTATAGGGGGAACCAGATGCAACTGCTTATCTTACCTTAGAAGAGATGTCCCTGCATGCCCCACACCACTGGACTCCTAGAAATTTCACTGAGGTAGAAGGACCTTGAATTTTAGTTGGATTTATTTCCCATCCTCTGGCTCTCAAGTGCTGTACTAACAAATCCAGAGTGGTTACCTCCTGTTCACTTGGTCCAATTGGCACAATATCATCAATGTAATGGACCTTGTAGGAGAAAAAGGCCATCAAAATCCCTGTGAATGTGGCACAGGGCTGGAGAGTTAACCCCGAGGGAGGGCAGTGAAGGTGTATTGCTGGCCTCATCAGCTGAAAGCAAATTGTTTCTGATGGTCCTTATGGATAGGTGTTGTAGTTAGGGGTTACAGGGAGAACAACTGTGTACAGGACACAGAATTTGTAATAGTGTTTTATGATGATCACCCTGAGTTAAACACAAGAAAGTGCAGGAAAATCTGTCCACAACACTAAGACCCAGGATATTCAGCCAAGGGCCTGGACCCCACAGTAATGTCATGCAAGAGTCCAGCTAAAGACCCAAAATGCATGATAATACCTCCCAAATCCAACTGGAAATCTAAGAGCCCACAATAAGGACTCCCGCCAGTCTATTCTATGGACCTGTGCCGGGAAGACCAAAGGTCAGCGGTAGAGGCTAGAAAGTCTACGTCAGTGGGGTGAAGGAGCTGTGCAGTGGGTTGAGGGTTCTACACTGGAGCTGAGAAGTCACGCTCAAAATAGGGAGCGGAGCTGCCCTGAAGAGCACCACAGCCATCCTTAGTAGCAACGAGGTCCCGCGCTCCTCTGACGATGAGAACAGTCAAGCACAGGTCAGGAAGCCCAGTGTGACAAGTTTCTCCAGCACACAGCTTCCCCTCTGGAGCCAGGAAGTGATGCACAATGTGAGGAGCAGAGCTCCCCCAAAGTGAACCACAGCCACTCTCATTGATGAGGTCCCGAGCTCCTCCAATGATAATGGCCGAATCCATATTGAGGAAGCCAGCATGACAAGCTCCTTCGGGAGAACCTTGGGCTTGAAACAGCACCTCTTGAAAGAACCCACAACACCTGGCTCTTCTTCTCTATGTCTCTATTTATGCTGGCAAATTTCCTCAGGTGGGCCGTCTGTACTCCACACTGCTGGTGTAATTCAGCTGGTATTAAGTTGACCACCAGTTTTTAATCCGTAACAATAGGTAAGGAGAAGAAGGCGTTTGCCAAGTCAATCACTGCATACCAAGTCCCGGCAGATGTGCTGATCTGCTCAAGCAGGGACACCACATCTGGTACCGCAGCTGCAACTGGAGTCACTACTCAATTCAGTTTGCAGTAATAGGCTGTCATTATCCAAGACCCATACTTCCACATGGTCAAATAGGAAAGTTAAATGGAGATATGTGTTGTTTACCACCCCTGCGTCCTTCAAGTCCTTGATAGTGACACGAATCTCTGCAACTCCTCCAGGGGTGCGATGGTGTTTTTGGTTTACTATTTACCAGGCAAAGGCAGTTTTAATGGCTTCCACTTGAATTATCCCACCATAATAGCCCTCACACTATAGGTTAAGGAACCAACGTGAAGAGTCCACCAAGTACTAAGTACATCTACCCCAACTATGCCTTCTGGAACAGGAGAAATGACTACAGAATGGATTTGAGGACTCACTGTGATCCATTGATCGTCTGACCTCTGTAGGGAAGGCCACAGTGGTATCTTGGGTCCCTGGAATCAGCATAACTTCAGAGCCAGGGTCCAGCAGTCCTAAAATATCTGGTCACTTCCCTTCCCCCATTGCACGGTTACTCTGGCAAAAGGCCTGAGGTCCCTTTGGGAAGGGTAGGAGAAGGATGGGCCATATGCATTTTTGGTGGTGTCACGGGGCCCTTCCCTAAGGAGACCGGGCCTCCCCTTCATTCAAGGTGTTGTGGATCTGTGCTGGAGGCTGAAGGGTCTGCACTGGACGCCAGGAGAAGACTCCCAAGCTGAAGGTGCAGACTGCAGCTGCTCTGTGGAAGGAGAAGGGAGCCGCCCTTCTCCGTGTCCCTTTTATACCATTTAGGCAGCAAGCCCAGTGTTTGCTGCAACTCACGCCCAGTAAATCCCAGCAGGCCTTCAGTGAACCCCTTGGCCACACCCAGAGCTCTGCGGATCCAGTTTAGTTGGTGTTTCTTATTCGTAGTTGACACAATCAGCTAACTATCGCCAAGTTGATTATCTGGGATATTTTGTCACAGTACTGCAAAACTGGCTAACAGAGACCCATGGGGCTGTATGTGGAGATAGGCCTTGCGGAGGACAATTAAGATGAAACGACCCACTAAGAGGTGGAGGGCAGGGTGAGAGGCATGACAAAGAATGTGTGGATGTAACCATGATGTACACAGGCACTAATAGAAAAAAGAGTTCGCAAGGCCTTGAGAACAGGCCCTGCTGTGATAGGCCTGGTGGCCTCCTCAGGCATTTCTCTGTCTCCGAGCACGTTCTCCGAGGAGCACGGACCGAGAAGGCAGCTGGCTGTTTATGAGCCAGAAAGAGCCCTCGCCGAACGCCAGACCCTGCTGCTCCTCCATCGTACACTTTCCAGCTCCCGGAGCTGTAAAAATAAGTTTCCGTTGTCTGAGCTGCCTGGCATGCGGTCGTTGTTAAGAGTCCCAAGCAGACTGGTATACCTACATCTGACACACCAAGTCAGTCAACAAACCTCCACCCAGTGCTTGCTATATGAGAGAACATCTTGCCTTAGTGACATTATAGCAGTAGTGAAAAAATTAATTAATTAAAGGCCCATAATAGATTTTACATTCTTTTTTTTATTCTTCTTACTGGGAATCAAACTTAGGACCTTGCGCTTGCCAGGCAGGTGCTTGTGCCACTGAGCTATATCCTTGGCCCAGATTTTACATTCTAATGGCACAAGACAGATTTTTATTTTATTTTATTATTATTATTACTCATTATTGAGACAGGGTTTCGCTACATAGTTTGGGCTGAACTTGAACTCACTAAGTAACCCAGGCTGGTCTTGAACTCATGGCTATCCTCCTGCCTCAGCCTCCCAAGTGCTGGGATTACAAGCATGCACCACCATGCCTGACTACCAAGACAGATTTTTTTTTTTTTTTTGCGGCACCGGGGATCAAACTTACAACTTTGCGCCTGCCAGACAGGCACCTAAGCCACTGAGCCAAACACCCAGCCCTAGTTTTTTGAGGCAGGGTTGCACTATGTAGCTCAGGCTGGCCTTGTGCTCGTGTTGTAGCCTAAGCTGGCCTTGAACTCACAACGCTCCTCCTACCTCAGCCTCCCGAGTGCTGGGATTAAAGGCATGCACCACCATGCCCGACCCTCAAGACAGATTCTTAAGAAGAATAAATATGTAAAATAATTAGTATGTTAAGTGGTGACAAGTATTATAGAGAAAAATAAAGCCAAGAAGGGGATAAAGAATCCTAGAAAGTGTTTAGGGCAAAGTTGCAGGTCTTAGTGGGCTTGTATGAAAGATCTCGCTGTGAGATACTTGAATAGGTAAACTGCATGAATATCTGAGATTTTAAAAACACGATTAAACATATCCACTGCATAAGCAAAGGTGTGGAAACTGAAGTTCATACTTTAGGGACTCGGTTGACTACAAGCTCACTGAAAGCCCCAAGTTACTGCTGTCCTAGTGGAAGTCTCCCTAGGGCCCAGCGCAGATGAAGATCTAGCTGTGCAGCTCTGAGCAGCACGTCCAGCTGTGTCAGAATAAGCCAGGCATGGTGGTTCACGCCTGTAATACCAGCCCTCGGGAGGCTGAGGCAGGAGGATCACGGTGAGTTCAAGACCAACCTGTTACAAAGTGAGCTCAAGGTCAGCCTGACCTGCTTAGTAAGACCCTGTCTCAAAAAAGAAAACAGAAAAAAAAGAAAAAAGAAAAAAAGAAAAACAAAAATGCATCAGAAGACTATGACAATAGTGTTCAGATTTGGAAACCGTGCCCTTGGGGAGCGGTGGAGGGAACTGCAATGTTTAGTCTAGAGAAGGAAAACCGTGTATGCTCATGAGCAGGATCTTTTCCAGTGTGCGGCAGCTTGGTAGCAGTAAGGAGGGATAGCGTATGGAGATACTGAACGCAGAACAAGGAGCAGCAGGTAACAGCTCAGCACCCCACAAGTCAGGGCCCACGGTGCACCAGACATGTACAGGTCCATTTGGTAACTAGGTTTCCCCTCAGGGCGGGTGGAGGACGGTGAGAGCCCACAAGGGGTGGAGGGGAGGCGATAAACATGGTCATGTGCCACACACGCTTCTATAGTTTGGATCAGAAAAGCTCTCCAAGGGCCCAAGCATTACAGGCTTAGTCCTGAGTTTGGAGCTATTGGGAGGTGGTGGAAACTTGAAGGCTGGGGCACAGTGGGTGTCTTCTGGCCTTTGGGGACTGTGGGACCTCTGTCCCTTCCTCTTTTTCTCTCTTTTCTCCCAGCACAGAGGACAGCTTTGCTGTGCTTCGTGCTCCTACCATGATTTATTGCTGTCTACCAAGGCTTAAAAGCAACGTGTCAACCATGGACTGGGGCCTCTGAAACCATGAGCCAAAATAAACCCTTTCTGTTTGTGAGTTGATTGATGGCAGGTGTGTGGGTCTCTTTCCCCATAATGAGGTGACCAGCACACAGGCTGCAGAGGACATGTCTGCACTAGCGGGGAGAAGGCCTGTTCCTTTTGTTGAATCAGCTCTAAGAGGTCACGGAGAACATGTATGACAGCCCCGTAGCATGACCAGAAGCTGCTGAACTGACAGAAGGAGCCTCTTCTCTGTGAGTTAATCTCTCTGGGTTTCAGTTGTCTCAGGATAAATGTAGATAGCAACACTGGTCCTGTTCCAAGGCAGAGACTAAACCAGATGATTGCTCGAAGGTCTTTCCAGCTCACAGATCTAAGTGTAATCTAAATTACAAAGTCGGAGGACCGCAGCCCTTCACAGAGAACAGTATTTGTAACCCTCAGAGCCACTGACGACAAAAGGGTTGACTTGCCGATGGCTTTGTGTTGGGAGGAAGTGGAGGATGCCCAGTGGGATGCACTAGAGACTAGGCGAACTCTGGGGCCTCTCCCAGCCCTATGGGCTTTCTGGGAGGCTACGGTGAATGCATCTTTTTGTTTCTTGCCCTTTCTGCAGCCACTCATCAACCACTTAGAGTCACGTGGCCTCCTCTTCTACCCTACAATGAAAACTGGAACATAACTTAGAGCAAAGTCCAACTGTAAAATCCCCAGCTGCCCAGTGCGATAGTTACTACCATTTGCTTCTTGAGTAGGAGGTGGTCTGTGTCCTGGAATGGACTGCTTCAGCCACGGACACTTAAATGGGGCAGGCGTGCCTGGCAAAGACAGCTGGCGTGAATGGCTCACGGAGGTAGGGACACGGGATGCGTACGGAGCCGATTTCTACTTCCCAAGAGTGACGGGGGCCCACCGCCCCTCAGTGTCCTTGCGGATCCCCCGAGCTCCTCTCGTCTCCCCACGCACAGCCCCATGATTTCCCCCAGGGCCTTGCCTCGGTGCGTCTTTATGGATCCACAGATTCCTAGATCTAGAAGGCTTTTTTAAGAATACATAGTTCAGTGTTTCCATAAATGCCAGCCTTTCACAAGCCACGCTCACAGTTTTTGCCATCTCCATATGCCAACTGTTCTACTATTTACTCATGGTTCTATTTCAATTGAGACTTCTCAAAACACTGTGTTTTTATATTCCCAATATAAATAGGAAACCAGTCTTACTTGGTATGTGTTTGAGATAACCATGATTAATATTACACATTACAATTTAAACACGCTGGCTCAGACCTCCAAGTAAAATCACGGAGCCCCTTCTCCCAGTACAGCCACGCCATCCTTTGGAGCCATGGAGCTACTGGGACCTCTCTCCAGGCAGACAAGGACGCGAAAGTGAAGGGATTTGTTCAAGACCCGTGCAGAGGCTCTTGCTTCGCTCCCCTGCATCTTTTGAGAGCGCTAACGAGGGCTGCAGTTATTTGCTATCTGGGTGATTTTCCCAGGACTGCAGTCACACTGCATCGTAGGCCAGGCGGCTTCAGGCTGGAGATGCGTTGTCTCATAGTTTGGAAGGCTGCGACTCTGAAATTAGGATCGGAGCAGAGTCATGGCCCCCTGAAGCCTCTGTGGGAGTCTGTCCTTTCCGATCCCATCTTTTGGGAGCCCTAGGTGTCTCTTGGTTTGCAGCTCAATGTCTACCTCTGTCTTTACCTGGTGCTTTTCTTTTTTCTCTTTCTTTCTTTCTTTCTTTCTTTTCTTTCTTCTTTCTTTGTTTTTTTTCTATCTATCTATCTTTTTTTTTTTTTGTCTTTTTGAGACAGGCTTCCGTTATGTAGTTCAGGCTGGCCTTGAACTCACTCTGTAGGCCAGGCCGCCCTTGAACTCACATTGATCTCCCTGCCTGGGTGCCGCCACCACGCCTGGCCCCTCGTGTTTCTGAATGAATCACAGTCATCTTCTGACAAGGACACCAGTCACATGGGGTTAAGGCCCACCCTGCTATAACGTGACCTCATCTTCACTTATGCATTTCTATTGGCAATTTCCTTATTTCCAAATAAGCCCACATTCTGAGGGATTGGGGGCTGGTATTTCAAAATAGGTTTTTTTTAGGGGGAGGGGGACACAACTCACCCCATGGCACCATCCCAGAAGGATTTGATCTAATAGAGACTATTGAAATATATCATATGACATTAAATTATATGTATGTATGTATGTGTGTGTGTGTGTGTGTATATATATATATATATTTTTTTTTTTTTGTACCAGGAATCAAACTCAACCTCATGCCTGCTAGGCAGGTGCTTAGGCCACTGAGCTAAATCCCCGGCCCTATTTTTTAAGACAGGGTCTCACTATGCAGATCAGGTTGGCCTTGAGCTCACTTTGTAGCCCAGGCTGGTCTTGAACTCGCAATGACCCGCCTTCTTCAGCCTCCCGAGTGCTAGGATTACAGGCGTGCACCACCATGCCTGGCTTAGAATTATATATATTGAAAAAATAGCCTGCAGCTGTATTGCGCACGCTGGGGGAAAACACCATCCCTTTAACCCTCACCATGGCGCACTGCCGTCACGGTCCCCTGTGAGTCGCCCTCCTGTGGCTGTGCCTCGAAGTGGCCTCTGTGGCGGTGATTCTGGGCTTGGTAGTGGTACATTAGCCGAGGCCTGGGGACGCCTGTGCACTGGGCCTTTGCCCATCTCGTGGCCGGGCATTTTCTGCATCGCGTGAAGAAGCACGGATTCGCCGTGGAGCAGGGGACCTCACGGAGAGGCGATGAGCGTCCCGGCCGGACCCCCGGTGCAGCCGGCCTGCCGAGGAGCTGCCCGCAGCCGGCTGCTGTGCGAGAGCCCGCACGACCCAAATCCGGCCCAGTCCAAAGTGAAACGGCTGCCTTGAGCCTCCACGTTGTGGTTTATCCTCCGGCGGCGCCTTGCGGTGGCACAGGCGGAGGGGCCGACCGTGGGGCCCGGGCCGGAGGGCCGCCGCTCTGTGGAAGGCAGAGCTGTGGGAGTGTCCGACCTCGGCTCCCGGGCTCCCCGGCAGCCGGCGGAGTGGGAGGGGGCAGGGGCGCAGCTGCCAGGCTTGGAAGAGGCCGTTTTAGGCTGAATAAAGGAAAGGGTGGCTTTTCGCACTAAGTTAACGGCCTCGTCACTTTCCGGTGGGGTGCAGGTTTAAAAGGCAAGCAGTTTTATGCATCCGTTAACGTTTGGAGACACAGTGGAAGGTCGACGCTGCGGGGGCGCTGCGCCAGGAGACGGGGATCCAGAAATCAAGAGACATAACCGGCTTCCTCCCGGCCCGAGAGACGGCTGTGTGGGTTACTTGTTCACCTCACGCCTACTGGGCACGGAGCGGTGGGCAGAGCAGGACTTGCCCTCCCTGGGCCTGGCGCTCCGTGGAGACGGCAGATGTGAGACAGGGGACAGTCCCCGGAGGGCACGGTGTTGTAAGAGAAAGGCGGGGTGCCCAGGAATACGTGTATCGTCTAGTCTGGGGAGGCATGAAAGACCCCCCTGAGGAATTTAGGCTTCAACTGACAACAGGAAGCTACAGAGGGGTGAAATTGGCAAAACAGGAAAAACTCACAGAAGGCCCACTAGGTGCGGAAGAAAGGGAGGGGACTGATTATGCAGGAAGCGAAGGAAGTCCAGTGTGCCTACATTGGAGGGGACGAGAGGGCACGGCCAGGCGAGGGAAGGTCCCTCTCCGTCCCCCTGCACCCGGGGAGCTTGGCCACTGCGGCCGGTGTCGCCTGGGCTCCTCGGCCTGCGGCTTCCCGTTGGCCCGGCTGTGAGAGGCATCAGCAGGAAATCTGAGAGGAGAGGGCTGAGAATCGGTGGTGGTGTTCCTCCTGTTCAGGAGGGGCTGTGTTCTACGCCGTTTCCTGCAGGGTGGCCCCAGTTCCACAGCTCAGGCCCTCTGTGTCTGATAACATTTTTCATTCCTTCTGCCCTTTCAGGCCTAGGAAACATGACCATGTCCCACTCTTGTTGGTTCCAGAATGCCTTTCTCTCCGTTTTGTTTTTTTTTTTTAACTTCTGTTTTGTTTTGTTTTGTTGTTTTTTGAGACAGGGTTTCACTATGCAGTTCAGGCCGGCTTTCAACTCACTTTGTAGCCCATGCTGGCCTCGAACTCGTATCAACCCTCCTGCCTCAGCCTCTTACAGTGCTAGGATTACAAATGTGTTCCACCACACCCAGCTTATTTCTTTAACCTCTACAAGCAGTCTCTTCTTCAAACCATCCTCAAAATCCTAGTTGAAGGTTATGTGATTTTATATGTCAACTTGGTTGACCCAGGAAACACCCAGATAAACATTATTTTTGGACGTACTAGTGAGAGTGTCTGCAAGAGATTAGCCTTAGAACTGGTGGACGAATAAAGTACCTGGTCTGCCAGTGGGGGGCGGGGGGGCATCGCCCAACTTGTTGAGGGCCTGAACAGACCAAAATGCAGAGGAAGACTGAATTCACAGTCCGGCTGCCTAAGCCAGGATGTTAATCTTCTGCTGGCCTCAGGCCTGAAGATCTGGGCAGAAATTTGCGCCTGAGAACTTCCTGCTCTTAGGGCTTTAAACCACACCCAGAATTCTCTGGGTCCCCAGTTTGTAGATGGCTGGGACTTCTCAGATTCCATAATCACACGAGCCAGTCCCTTGGAAATTTCTTTACACGTACCTGATGGAGCGTGTGTAGCTGTGCTGTTGTGGTCGCCTCAGTGTCCTGGATCAGTTTAAAATGTTTCCCTTTCATGGTCCTTTTGACTTTGGGAAGAGACAGAAGTTGTGTGGTGCCTGATCTGGTAAATAAGGTAGACGAAGTCTCGCTAATGTTTTCACAAACCTGTCTTTCCGTGGGGTTGACGGGAGCGCTGGGCAGTAACGTTCACTGTATTTTTATCACACCTTGGAAAGACGTTCGGGGACGAGGACTCCCAGAACGGCTTCAGCAAGTGGCGAAACCTGCAGAATGAATGTGTTCCAAACAATGCGGGGTGTTCTGATGGAGATAAGGACAATGTGTCTTTTACTGTAGCAACTAAAAAAAAGTAAGCATTCACCATACGCTGTGATCACATCCCACACACCACGTTGGTTCCGGTTCTCTGGCAAACTGAGGTAAGTGCTACCCATTTCCTGCTCAGGACTCTAGTTGACAGCCACTCGGAGGCTTTGGACTTGATCCTAGAGGCAATGATAAGATATTTTATAAGATTGTAGCTGGGAAGTGATACGCTATTTCCTTCTTTAAAAGATTGTCCTGCAGTTTCTGCTTCTAGTAATGACAGGGTAAGACCTTACCAGAACACTGTCCTATGAAAATCAGCTCAAACTCTGCATAAGTAACCAAAAGCGTTGGAGAATAAGGAGCGACAGACAGACTGCAGCGACGCGGGCCCTCAGAGGTGTGGCTTCCTTCCCCGGGGCGGGGCAGCAGGCCTGGGGCAGGAGGTGGCAAGGGTGCTGGTGGGGACACTGCTTGTCCTGCCGGAGTAGAGGCCAGGAAACTGGAGCTGGGAGCCCGCAGCTGCAGAGGAGGATGGGGAAATCGTGGACATGGAGAAAGATAGAGGGAAAATCCCAAACGCAGGGCACCTGCGTCTCTCCACGGCCTTCCGGACCACACAGCTACGGAACAGAGTAGAAGTGACTCAGGTTAAGAGAAAGCCCTTGAATGGACACATGAACTGTCATCCAAGAAACCAAGAACTATGAACAGCAAATAAATATGTGAAAAAATGTTCAACATCACTAGTCATTTGAGAGATGCAAATTAAAACAACACTGAGATTCCATCTCACTCCAGAAAGAATGGCTATCATCAAGAAGTCAACCAGTAACAAATGCTGGAGAGGGTGTGGGGAAAAAAGAACCCTTCTCCACTGTTGGTGGGAATGCAGACTGGTGCAACCACTGGAAATCAGTGTGGAGATTCCTCAAAAAACTAGGACTAGAGGTCCCATTTGACCCAGCTATTCCCCTTTTGGGTATCTTTCCAAAAGACTTGAAAATATCACACCACAGCGCTATATGTGCACCATGCTTATAGCAGCACAGTTTGTAATAGATCTTGGGAACTACCTAAATGCCCATGGACCGGGGAGTGGATAAAAAAGATGTAGTATTTCTATACAATTGAGTACTACTCAGCTATAAAGAAGGATAAATTGGAGACTTTTATATGTAAATAGATACAACTTGAGACCATACTCAAATAAATAAGACACACATATGTAAACATGGTATCATCTCAGTATGAGAAGGTAAAAGTAACAACATATGTATATGTATATGTATATGCATATAAAAGGTAGTTAAGATAGTTATACTACTGATTTCTCTGAGTTCACTGAAGAGAACGATTTGTGCTGGTATTGTTTGGACAACTGAATGTAGATGTTTTGTGCTCTGGGTGAATGATTTTGGGATGACAATGTGCAGTGTATATACCATTCTTGCCCCTTGATTGGTGTGTTTTGAAATTTAGTTTTAATTTGTTTCCTCTTTGTTTTTCTTTTTCTCCTTGAAATAAAATAGATTGGGAACAAAAAAGTAAGAAAGAAAGAAAAAAGAAACCATGTGTAATTCTTATCAGAGAAAAGGAACAGAAGAACCAAGACTTTCTGCATCTTAACATTCACAATGACCAGGATATAATCCAAATTTACCTGATACACAAGGGCTGTGACTATGGGACACATTCTCTGGAGGGAAGAAAACCAATGCAGAGGACACTGAGAGGTGTCAGATATTATAACAAGGATTAAATGCCTCTTATAACCAGCCTCTGTGACATACCATAAAATACGCTCACGGTGAATAAAAATATGAGAAATCTCAACAGAGAAAGAGAAATAATTTTTGAAAATAATTAAATGGACATTTCAAAACTTAAAAATATAATGTTAGAAGTAAAATTCTACTCGCTGGACTTAGTGTCCAGTGGAGAGGACAGAGGAAATAATAAGTGAAATTGAAAAAGAGCGATAAAAGGTATCATAGGTGAAGGGCAGACTGAAGAAATGTATGAGGTCAAACTGTGGAAAGTCAAAGATGATCTTGAAAATAACAGAAGAAAAACAGTACAGTATGTACAAGGAAACAGCGATTCAGTTTAGGGCTGACTTCCATCAGATGTCATGGAGCACAGAAGAAAGAAATACATTTAAATGTAGAAAAAAATCTTAATTTAGAATTCCGTATTCAGTGGAAATGTCCTCAAAGACCCAAAGGTAAATATGCATATTTTTAGGTAAGAGAGAATTCACCACCAGAAAACCTGCACTACAAGAAATAGTAAAGGGAATGCCACTTGAAATCATATATAATATATACTCCTATATATAAACATATATCTATTTTAACTACTAAAGGTTAGGGTGGGGTAAGGGAATATAAACCAATACAATTATGTGAAAAATGTGCAGTGTTGAAGCATACTTGTAAAGCTAATATAAAATTGTGAATCTCAGAGCAGTCACTAAAAATAATGCAAAAGAAGGAAAGCTAAAAAGCCAACAGGAAAACACCTACAGAATGGGAGAAAATACTTATAAACCATTCACCTGAGAAACGGTTAACATCTAAAAATATAAAGTAGCAAGAAATAATGCAATTAAAAAACGAGAAAAGGACATGTATAGATATTTCTCATAAAACAACACGCTATGGCCACAGATGGCGCCTGTGAAAAATGTGCAACACCACAAACCACCTGAGAAATGCAAAGCCACAATGGGCTGTCACCTCGCGTCTCTTAGAATGACTATCAAAATGTAAACTACATTACTTACATCACCTGATTTTTTTCAACTTATCATAAAATGATAGGGAGTGAGACAATATGGTAGAGAAAGAAATATGGACACATAGAATGCAGCAGACTAGCAGGCCAGATACAGATGATCTTCAATTGTACAGTTGACTGATATAAAAAAAAAAATAGACATTTTTTTTAGAATGCTTTTTTTTTTTTGGCACCAGGAATAGAACTCAGGACCTCGTGCTTGCCAGGCAGGCGCTGTGCTGCTGAGCTACATCCCCAGCCAAGAGTGCTCTTCTCTTTCTCAGTGTTGGTGCACAGCAAAAGTGAATGAACAGGCCAGGCTGAATGCGAACTCTTCCGCCCTGCACACGCACGGCCTCCCCGCTACCAACACCCGGCACCTAGCTACCAATGCCTCAGTGGGTTAACCCCACTACGAGGCCAGCGCCCCCACAGTCCAGTCGCCCTCTAGGCCCCACCTCTGCACACTGCTAGACTGGGGGTCAAGTCTTCAAACCAGGGTCTTTGGGGGACACTTCCAATTTAAACCCTAACACGTCACTAACAGAGCAAAGGTCAGAAACATCCTGCACGGTGGACGTGATCAAAACAAAAGACTACATGGTGCGCATGCTCTTTATTCCACTTAAAAGAAGTTTTAGGAAAGCCAAACCACCACGTCAGAAAACAGGTCAGAAATCACCAGGGGTGAGGGGAGGGGAGGCGCCTGCCGCTGTGGCTGCATCAGAACAGCGTTCCTGGTGAGGAGGGGAGAAAGTCCCCATCTCCCGCTGTGGTCCTGCTCACAGGACTGGCCGGAGCCACTTCAGCAGACTGTGCGATTACCGCGGGTGAATCTTGTGGCAGGAAATTATACTCAGCTACAGCACACTGCGCGGCTGGAAAGGAAGCCGGGGGGTGCCGGGGACCAGTCCCCCTCCCACAACACCTCCTGCCCACGTTCAGGACGGAGCTGGGCCCCAGGGACTGGGCACCGCTCAGTGGCACAGCGCTTGTCTGGCATTGTGTGTGGGGGAAGGCTGGGTTCCATCCCCAGCACCATCAAAGAAAAGAAAACAGCCAGAAAAAGATCCCAGGGAGCCTGGTTCTTTCCCAGGCCTGACACAAAGGACCAGGTCGCCACCGCCGCTGTCACCGTCAGTCCTGGCTGGGTCCCAGGGATGCGATTAGGGTAACTGTGATCTCGTCTGCAGGGCAGTCCCTGCTCCACGGAGACGCATGGCCACCACCCCCGGGGCTAAGCGGCTGCTCCGCTGGGACTTTCCTTCCTTGTGCCTGTGTCGCTGTCTGCAGAGGGAAGAAGGGCTGAGCCGCACGGCCTCCGAGGCGAGGATCCGCTGGCCTGTGGCCTAGGGCTTTAAGTACCGCGCAGATTTGATCTGAGTTTTTATTTAAGGTCTTCCCGCGTGCTCCTCAGCAGGGTGCCCTCCGCTGCCGCAGCACCAATGGCCTCCGAGCAAAGCGCCCTCCACACGGCACCAAGTCCCCCAAGTCCCACTTGTCCCAGCTGCTACTGCACCGAGTGATTCAGCACTGAGGCGCGCTCTAGTGCAAGGTGCTTTCGGACACTGTACGTGTAAGTTTGGTCTTTCCTTCTCAGCTAATTTGCAAGAGTTGTGAAAGGTTCTGCTTCTCAGATTCTCCTGTTCCTTAACCTCCCCGCACTGCAACACGGCCGCAGATAGGGCGAGTGTATCCCCCGGAAGCCCCTGAGCTGGAGGCTGCGTCTCAGTGTGACGCATTTGGGGGGAGATGGCACTTTTTAAAAGTTTCGTTTAATTTTGTTTAATTTTATTTGGTACTAGGGGTTGAACCAAAGGCCTTTGAACTGAGCTATACCCCAAACTCTTTTTATTTTTTATTCTGAGACAGAGTATTATGGTCTAGATCTAAACTCTCCCCAAAATTATCCTGCTTGGTGGGGGGGTTGGTTGGAAGGGGTGGGCCACTGGAGGCAAAACTTGGAAGGATGTCTCCTTCTCCTTCTCCTCCTCCTTCCCTTCTTCTTCTTCTTCTTCTTCTTCTTCTTCTTCTTCTTCTTCTTCTTCTTCTTCTTCTTCTTTTTGAGACAGTGTTACTAGTAAATCAGGCTTCCTGCAAACTCTTTATGTAGCCCAGGCTGGCCTTGAACTCACAATGATCCTTCTGCCTCAGCCTCCTGAGAGCTGAGATTACAAGTGTACTGGCCAGAAGTGTGTATTCATGTCCCCAGCTCCCCCTCTCTCTCTCTTCTTCCTGGTGTCCGTGTGTGAAAGCTTCCTCCATGGGACCCTTTGCCATCTCATTCCTGTCTTGGAGTTGGCCGACCATGGACTGAATCCATGGAAACTGCGAGCCCAAGTAAACCTCTCTTCTTTAAAATGAGACACAGGGTATTCTGCTCCAGCAGTGGGAATGTAACTAACATACAGGGTCTTATTAATAGCTAAGTTGCCCAGGCTGGGTTTGAATAATCCTCCTGTCTCAGCCTCCCATAGGGCCAGGATTGTGCTACCATGTCTGATTGTGATGAACTTTTAACAGGCTGGGCCTGGTGGAAGGTAAGCAGGCCATTAGGGCATGGCCCTCAGAAAGGATTAGTGCAGTTCTTGCAGGACCCCACTTAGTTTCTGTGAGAATGGGTTACTGTAAAAGAGGGAGCATGACCCCTGAATCTCTCTGGCTTCCTGTCTCAGCTTGTGATCTTTCCCTCTCACATTATTATTATGCCATGGCCCCTGTGGTCATGTAGCCAGAGGCCCTCCTGGTGCCATACTCTACGACCTCCACCACTACAAGCTCCCTCCTTTTCTTTATAAATCATCCTGCCTTGGGTATTTTGTTATAGCAACAGGAGAGGCACTAATTCATCCCTGCCCTGTGGTTTTGAGCATTAGGGACATCCTCACTCTAGTCTTGTCCAATTAGTCTTGCTCTTGTTCATCTCCTACAATTTGCTCCTCCTTCCTTCTGAGTAACAGTGTGACGCCCGCTGCTCTTACCCAGAGATCCAGCGGGAGACCAGTTAGTTTCTGGAAATCATCAGGAAGCAGGAATCTTACCTGCAACCCAGAAGCATCTACTGACTTTCACTAGAAGCTGAAATCTTCCCAGCACACAGATGTGTGGCCAGGGGTGGGGTGGGGGGTGGGTTCCAAGGCAAGCTCTCCATTCTCATTTTCTGTTCCAGAGGTTTGTGGGCCCCTGCGGCCTGATTTATTTCAGACATAGCCTGATTTCTACTTGGCCCTGAGCACGTGCGTCCCATACGCATGTGGACTGAGGCTTGGTTCCAAGGTTTTGTAGAAACACAATTAATTTGCCACATGTTGGGAAGTGTGGCCCCGCAAGTCAGTGAGGCCTCGGGGAGCGCCGGGTCTGCCACCTCTGAGCCGGGTGACCTTGGTCTAACTGCAGAACCTCCCTGTGTCCCAGTTTCTGGATCTTTACAACAAATTTGTAAGAGGAGCGAAGGAAATGCCCGCGTAGGGCGCCAAGCACAGGGCCTGGGTGGGCCTC
>RJWM01022148.1:0-34220 GCA_004363535.1 Dasyprocta punctata | reverse complement strand
GTGGGAGGGAGGAGAGGGCCCCGGACGAAAGTGAAGCTGAGGCGGTGTAGGTGTGGGCAACAGGGTTGGGTAGCACTTCGGGCGCGCTCCCTTCACCTTTCTGTGGTGAATGGCGGCGGGATGGAGCGTGAGGGGAGCGGCGGTAGTGAGGGGTCGGCCGGACTCCTACAGCAGATCCTCAGCCTGAAGCTCGTGCCGCGGGTGGGCAACGGGACGCTGTGCCCCAACTCTACTTCTCTCTGCTCCTTCCCAGGTATTGCCAGTCCCGCCCCGCGCCTGCGCACTGCGCGCTCTGCCGTTCGGGGTCGGGTGGGAACCGCGCCCCTCCTGCTGGCCAGTTCCGCCTTCTTGGCGACAACGCCTTTTCTGGTCATTTCTTTGCAGAGCCCCGGGGCCCAGACACCTCGAGCCTGCGATGTTGGGGAGGAAGGCCTAGGTCAGAGACAGCAGCCACTGGTGGACTGTGTAACTAAAGGGGCCTGGTGTCGCCCTTTGGAATTTCCCAACCCGTCGGGTTCAGAGTGCTATCTGGCTTGTTTGAACGGCGCCTGTCCTCATCTCGGGTCGTCCCTGCCTGGCCAAACAGCGATCAGAATTCACATCTCCTTTGTTTCTAGCGTGAAAGCCCGACCCTTTGCGCTGGTATCCCCGTCTGCTTATCGCCCGCACCCCAGCCAGACCCGCCCCCCGCAGCTCGCCTTTCTAGGAATTGCTGAGACCGGTTGTGGGGTCTCCCATCACAGGACCTTCAACGCAGCTTCCCTTAAGCTCTTGTTTCCCCTGCTTGAACTGCTGATGGGCACCGGTAGAATGATTTTTCAAAGTAACAAAGTAGAGCTATGCGTGCTCAAAAAGTTGAGAAGAAATGAAGTCTTGTGGTAAGATTAATAAAGGAGGGAGGGCGCAGGTATTTGTGTGAGACCTTTACAGACCGGAAGACAGACTGATGGTGGTTGAAGGGGGAAGTTAGGGCCCTGATACCTTGATTTAGTAAATATGGAGGGATCTGGGCCTTGAGAGGATGCCAAGGGAAGGCAAATGGGGTTGCTGACTGCAGTCTTACGTGATTTCCTATCCACTGGGTAGCGACTGCCAGGCGCCTTTCAGTGGACACTTGGGACTTGCTGTGCATCACCTGCCTAGGAATCTTCTAGCACAAATTTATCAAGTAGCTGATCAGGCAATAACTGTTAGGGCAAATGAAATATTAGCTTGTAATCATCCTTGAAGTGACAAACTGGAAGCTCAAGTTTCAAAAAGTATTAGGGTCAGCACTCTGGAGGCTGAGGTAGGAGGAGCGTTGTGAGTTCGAGGCCGGCTTGGGCTACAAGGCGAGCGCAGGGCCGGCCTGAGCTACACAGTGCGACCCTGCTTCAAAAAACTAGGGCTGGGAGTTTGGCTCAGTGGCTTAAGCGCCTGCCCTGGCAGGTGCGAGGTTGTGAGTTCAATCCCTGGTGCCGCAAAAAAAAAGTATTAGGGTCACAATTGACAGTAATAAAAATACAGTATTTGACTTTCTGGAGACCATGACTGAAAAGTGAAACATTCTGTTTATTTTTTCCACCAACTCTTTATTAGGAAAATTTTCAAACCTTGCAAAGAATGGAAAGAACAGTGCAGTAAATATCCATATGCTTTGATTACGTGATAAAGGCACTCATTGCTTAACAACCAGGACTTGTTAGGCAGTTTTGTTCTGTGAACTTTGTAAAGTGTACTTGACACAAATGCTGTAGCCTATCACACAGCTAGGGTATATTATCTTATGGGCTCATCATTATATATTTGGTCTGCCATTGACCGTAACATACTCTTTCTGTCTCCACAAACACACACCTACACACATACACATTAATATGCATTGACATCACATTTTAACCTTCTGCAGAACCCTTTCAGAGGAAGTTGCAGAAGTCAGGGCACTTCATTCCTGCTACTTGAGCATACATCTTCAAAAACAACTGTTTTCTATTATAGTCAAAAAATCATATCACTCCTGATATATTTTACATTGATAGAATAATGTTTTCTAACATACAGATTTTTTTTTTTTTTTTTTCCACACCGGGGATCAAACTCATAGCCTCATGCCTGCCAGGGCAGGTGCTTAAGCCACTGAGCCAAACTCCCGGCCCTAGTTTTTTGAGGCAGGGTCGCACTATGTAGCTCAGGCCAGCCTTGCGCTCGCGTTGTAGCCCAAGCAGGCCTCGAACTCACAACGCTCCTACTACCTCAGCCTCCGGAGTGCTGGGATTAAAGGCGTGCGCTACCACGCCTGGCTTTAACATACAGATTTTATTTAAACTTTCCAATTAGTCACATAGTACTCCCCCCACCTCTTTTTTTTTTTTTTTTTTTTTGAGGATCTAACTAGGTTGCAGTGGCGCATGCCCGTGATCCCAGTACTCTGGGGAGGGGCAAGAGAGGAGGATCCCCAGCCTGGCCAATTTGAGGAGACCCTGGTTCAAAGGGTAAAAAAGGCTGAGGGATATGGCTCGGTGCGGAGGGCCTGCGCTCAATCTCCAGTACTGCCAGCAACATACAGACATACATACTTACAGTTTATTTCAGGGTCTAATCAGGGATCACTGTGTGACCTTGGTCTGGGCATGGTGGTACACACCAGTACTTCCAGCACTCAGAAGGCTGAGGCAGGAGGACAACTGTGAGTGAGGCCAGACTGCACTATTTGGCAAGACCCTGTCTCAAAAACAAAAAGGATCACACATGGCATTTAGTTATATCTCTTCAGTCTCATTTGACCTAGAACAGGTTTCACTTTTTGTTTCAGTTTCTTGAGGTTGAGATTTTTTTGAAGAATCTAGGCCAATTGATTTGTAAACTGTTTTACAATCTAGATTCATCGACTTTCTCCATGATTTGATTCAAATTAAACATTTTTGGTGAGAATGTACCTTATCTTCCACTTGATAGTGAAGCACATCAGTAATTAATGTCAGTCTGAGCCTTTCTTGATAATGTTAGCTGTAGTCCTTTGATGAAGATAATACCTGTTACATCTGTCCGTTGAAGAAGAACTTCATCCCTTCCTAATTAAAAGTCACAGTGAGGTGATACTTTAGAATTGAATATTCTTTTTAGTCTGTCTAATTGTCTTTTAAGAAAAGATTAAGATAAGTGGATCTGGGCTGATAGTTTTAATATGTCACAGTAAAGTAGCTTTTCCTGTGGAAAGTATTTTGCTTTTAGAAATTGTTCTAAAAATATTAAACTACAATGCGCGCTTGAGTTTACCATTACTTTTGTGGATATGTAATTTAAGGGTATTGATTACCAAGGGTCACTCATTTTTCAGCAAGTATACATTTGACTAGGGGCATAACCTTTACCCTCAGGCCAGTCAAAATGTGGTGGTGAACACATTTCTCCCTTCTGTGTCTCGTCTTTAGCTGGAATGCTGGATGCAATAGGTGGTTGAAGTTTGACCTGGTTTGAGCCACCAAAGCCTGCTAATAAAGGAGTTGCATTCAGTGTCCTGAATCTGGCATTGTTTCTATTTCTGGCCACAGGAAAAAGGTTACTTGCAGTTTATGCCAACTCATTATCACAAAATCATTGCTCTGAAACATTCTGTGGTTTATCTGCCAGGAAGCTTTGGATTGATTTTTTTTTTTTTAACCCTACATTAGCAATTTAGCAATCTAGAGTTTTGCCTAACCCTCCTAATTCCAAGTTGTTCAAATGTCTTTGTTGTGATTTTTAACAAATTTCAATACCAGGAAAGACAGATCTTAGAACTGAAGGTAACATTCATTTCTGAAGGTAGGGATTTATTTCACTAAGCATCATCAAGTGTATTTTGTGACAAATAAAGTAAAGCCCAATAATGCCCTGGTTGTGCTGTTACTAGAATCAAAAATGGGTCAAGCTAGGTGTAGTGGCACACAACAGTAATCCCAGCTGTTGGGGAGGCTGAGGTAGGAGGATCACAAATTCAAGGCCAGCCTGGATAATTTAGTGAAACTGTCTCAAAGTTCAGAGGCCCTGAAAGAAGAGCTTGTTTTAAGAAACATCTAATGTGCCAGGTGTGGTAGTACATACCTATAATCCCAGCACTCAAGAGGCTGAGGCAGGAGAATCACAAGTTTAAGACCAGCCTGAGCAGCCTAAACTGCATAGTGAGAGCTTATCTCAAAACTAAGAAAAAAGAAATACCCAGTATGTCTGGATGGATATGTGGGCAAGGGAGAAAGGAAGAGGTGAGATCAGGTTTTGGAGGGTTTTGACAGAGGATGATCCGACTTACTTTTTAGGGTACAATTCAGGGGCTCTGAGTATATTTGAGTTGTGCAAGCATCACCAGAGTCAATTTGATAATATTTTCATCACCCCAACAAGAAACTCCATACCCAGTAGCACTGACTGATTTTGTGTGGAGAGTGGATGGAGCCCAGATCACACCAACAGGATGTGGCAAGGCTAAGACCAAGAGACCCATGGGGTGAGGGGGGCCAGCTGTGGCATCAGGAGAGAGGCAGCTAACAGGTTAGTAGTCCTGAGAGCAAGTCCTGGGACTTGTCATCCTCCTGCCTCAGCCTGCTGAGTAGTTGGGATTACAGGTGTTTGTCACCATGCCCAGCTCCGAAAACAATTTTAAAGACAGACACTAACTCTTAGAGGGCTTGGGTCTTGTTTTGTTTTGTTTTCACTGCCATATAGAATGTGCCCAATAAATGTTTGACTAATGAGTGAATAAATTTGCAGCGTTTTTATTAGTTTGCTATTTTTACTGTATTACCACACATTAGCCAGGCATGGTGGTGTTCACCTGTATTCCCAGTATTCTGGGAGGATGAGGCAGGAGGATCTCAAGTTCACACCCAGCTGGGCAATTTAGTTAGTGAAACCTCATCTCAAAAATAAAATTAAAAAAAAAAAAGTGGACCAGTGATGTAGCTCAGTGTGAAAGCCCCAGGTTTGATCCCCAGTACCACCAAGGGAAGATGGTGGAGGTGGGGGGAAAGGCCACAAATTTATTAGTCTAAAACGACACAGCTTTTTTATTTTATAGTTCTGGAGATCAGAATTGCAAATGGAGCCGGGCGTGGTGGCACATGCCTTTAATCCCAGCACTCCGGAGACTGAGGTAGGCAGAGGGAGGCTGAGGTAGGCAGATTTTATAGTTCTGGAGATCAGAATTGCGAATGGAGCCGGGCGTGGTGGCACATGCCTTTAATCCCAGCACTCCGGAGGCTGAGGTAGGCAGAGGGAGGCTGAGGTAGGCAGAGCATTGTGAGTTTAAGGCTGGCTTGGGCTATAACTCGAGCACAAGGCCAACCTGAGCTACACAGTGTGACCCTGCCTCAAAAAACTAGGGCCAGGAGTTTGGCTCAATGGCTTAAGCGCCTGTCTGGCAGGCACAAGGTTGTGAGTTCGATCCCTGGTGCTGCAAAAAAAAAAAAAAAAAAAAAAAACGATTGCAAATGGTGTCTCTGGGCTAAAACCAAGGTGTCAAGGACTGAGTTCCTTCTAGAAACTCTGAAGAAGAGGCTGTTTGCTTGCCTATCCTCCTTCCAGGGGCTGCCTGCATTCTGTGGCTTGTGGTCCTTCCCCTGCTTCAAAGCCAACAGCTTAGTGTCCTCACATCTAACCCTGACTTCTGCCTCTTTACCCAGGGGACCTTGGCATTACATTAAGTCCAGCTGGAACACCCATGGTCATCTCCTTAATATACTCACATCTGCAAGGTCCCTTTTGCTGTGTACAGCAGCCGTTCACAGGTGATGGGGGGTATCTTTGGGAACCCCTTGTACCACAGTGTTCACTCTTGTTTCTGTTTATAATCTTTTATTACGGATTAGTTGTGTGATGTACATGTGGCCACAGGGAAATGATGTACCTTTCACTGCCACTGTGGTTTGAATGTGTCCCCCACACTTCCCATGTTGGAACTTGCCCACCAGTGTGGCAGTGTTGAGGGGCGGGACCTTGGAGGCATGATCAGGTCACATGGGCCGTGTCCTTTGTTGTTATTGTGCGAGTGGGTTTTCTGTAACTGCTCCTTGGGCCCCTCGGTACTTGGTACCCGGTCACCCTCCCTCACTAGAGGTGGCCTTGATACGAACTTCCTACTTCCAGGACTGTGAGCCAGGAACTTTCTGATACAGCAGCAAAACGGATGGATGTAGCTATCAAAGTAAACAAAGCTAAAGATAACGCACTTGACTTGAAAGCAGTAGAATAAAGAAGTACTGTCAGATATGCGGACAAATAGCTTTGACACTGTGTTGAACCAGGGTAATGAAAAGTACTATCTGACGATCGATAAATAGTCATTAAATAGATAACGTGCAGTAGATTAAAGAAAAATCACTTAGTTTCTAGAAAAGCGTTTATAGATGTGAGTTTGTCTTTGCTATTAGTGTCCTGTAGTAACCTTAACTGTCTGAGAAATGTTTTTATAAACTGCACAACTCACCTAATGTAATAAAAAGCCTTTTTGTCCTAATTGAAGCAGCTTAAGTGGTGCTATATAAACTACAGAGACACAGAAGTAGCTAATGGATGTGGCTCAAGGTCATAGTGGGCAACACTGTGCGTCCCCTTCTCTGAAACTCTCAGTGGTGCTGACCTGCTGTGGCAGATCTTGTTTACAAATTGGCTTTTAAGCTTTTAGGAAGGTCGAGATGTGGGTTAATAGCCTCCCTGGTCAAATACCGTGTTTCAGGGGAAGTGGGAACTGGTGAATGCTGTCATCTTAGTTCGGGCAGCCATAACAAAATACCACAAACTAGACAGACTTTTATGTTCTCAGATCTGGAGGCTGGAAGTCTGACATTAGGGAATCAACTTGCCTAGGTTCTGGTGAGGGCTCCTTACCTGGCTTCCTGACGGCTGCCTGCATGCTGTATTTTCACAGGGTGGAGAAAGGTATCAAGAGATCGAGATTGCTTGCTCTTACAAGGCTGCAGGCTGTCAGATTTAGCATCAATCTGGGACCATACAGTTCACCCATAGCAGTTGAGTGGCTCACATGTCCAGCCTGCTTTTCTAGAAGTTACCAACCTAGTGTGTCTCTGGCCAATGAAGCCTCACTATCCCGTGCTTCTGTGGCAGCCAAAAGGAAGCTGTCCCCCAGTGGTGCCCTGAGTTACATTGTCGTGGGACCCAGGCTCAGCTCTTAGCTCATCTCAGTGCCTTGTCACTGGGCAAGGTCAGATGAGTTTCCCAAAGCTAAGACAAGGAACCTAACCCACCCTACCTGTAGCATGTTTGCATGGAAAAAAGAATTTTCAGGACTAGTCAGTAAAAGAAGCACAGGAATGGTTTTCGTAGGTAGAAATTAAAAAGTGCACAAAGAAACAGAGGGTGGGCCCTCAAGGGACAGGCACAGTATTTCCTGGCACAGGGAACATTTATGCTTCTCTCGAGGGGATGGAAACACCCTAGAAAGGTACTAGCCCACATTACAGGTATGAGCCCAGTTTTTTTTTGTTGTTGTTGTTCGTTTGTTTCTTCAGATGAATAATTTGAATTGTCTCAACCTGTTCCTCAGGATCAGGTTCCTGCTCTTTACTTTCTCAAGCTGATTTATGGCCTTTAAGTATTCCTGAGGAATTTTAAGTGCGATGGGTCTGGAAAGAAGAGGCACTTCAACCAAGGGAATGCAGGAACGGGTCACCTCAGGTGACTTTGGCTGGGTCATAGAAGTTGCAGTCTTTTAAAAGTACAGTACTTTTTGTTGTTTGCCTTGTCTCCTTTCTACCTTTTATTTTTTTCCGTCCTGCCTCAGTGTCAGACAGCAGCCAGGTGGTGATTGTCTTTATTTCTTGGAGACAGGTTCACACTATCCTGCTGGGCAGGTGCGTTCCTGGCGCGTATAGAACCGACTTACAGAGCAGGTGTTAGGGTGGTCAGGGTCTCGGTGACCTGGGGAGTGGCTGCTGAGGATTCCAGGAATGGAGATGGTGTTTCTGCCTTGGAAGGGAATTGCATGATGCCTGCTGAGGCTTGGGGGTGAGTTGGCTGTGGGCGATACAGGGGTCCTTAGCCGGAGACGCCAGGCTGCTGTACTGAGCCAGAGTGCAAGAGTGGCTGCCCAAGTGGGAGGGATTCGTGGCTGCCGGCACTGTGACAGGTGCACTTTTACTAGGGAGCAGCAGTATCTGCCGAGTGGAAAGGAGCTTTTATTCTTTGGTGGAGGAAAAACAGTAGTATGTGTTTGTATTAGTTTTATATCTATTATATGCCAGGTTATTTTTCTATATAAATGGTATATTTAATTTTTAAACTTGGGATATGAATATACTTAATCACTTTATACTCCATATTATATGACTTTTTTTTGTTTGTTCTTTTTGAAACAGTATTTCACTGTGTAGTTCAGGCTGGCCTTGAACTCACTTTGTAGCCCATGCTGGCCTCAAACTCATAGCAATTCTCTTGTCTCAGCCTCCCAGGTGCTGAAATTTCAGGCATGTGCCACCACACGCAGCCTTAAATGTGTTTTTAAACAGAATTTTCTAAACACTATTAAAATAGATCAGCTTCAACAGTACTATAACTGATGCTATAAAACTGGGCGTGGTTGTGCACTCCTGTAATCCCAGCACTCAGGAGGCTGAGGCAGGAGGATTGTTGCAAGTTTGAGACCAGCTCGGGCTACAAAGTGAGACCAAGTTCAGCCTGAACTGCATAGCAAGACCCTGTCTCAAAAAGACCAAACAAAACAAAACAAAACTTATGTTATAACTAATGTTATAGCCCGGCGTGGTGGCACACACCTGTGATCCCAGCACTCGAGGGGCTGAGGCAGGAGGATTGTTGTGAGTTTGAGACCAGCCTGGGCTACAAAGTGAGCTCAAGGCCAGCCTGAACTGCATAGCAAGACCCTGTCTCAAAACAAAACAAAACAAAAACAACTAATGTTACAATTCTAAGACATATAATGTGACACAGTGGGGAGAAATCTCACAGGGTTTTCAAAGCGTTTGTATCTATGTGAGAGTTTTTCACCAAGTCAAATGTGCCAAAACATGTCATTTTTAACAACCACTGAGCCCTAGATGGACATTCCTGAGATTTCATTAAGAGCCATTTATTTGGGCTGTGATTTAGCTCAGTGGTACAGTAGACGTACCTGCCATGATCAGGGATTGTAGTCATAGATGCTTCAGCACTGTTTTGAGGAGTAAATGAGTCGATGTCAGTAAAGCACTGAGAACAGTCCCTGTTTGCATAGTAAATATTTATTGACTACATAAAAATGTCCAGACTTGCCTCTGAAAACATGGAACCATTTGCACATGCATATTTTATTTTGTTTTTGCAAAGACAGGTTCTTATTCCATGTAACTATTTGTAACTTGTTTTTTTCACTGCACACTGCAGCCTGAGCCTCATGGCCATTGATATATCCAGATCTATCTCATTTTTGTGTGACGTGTATTGTTCTGTTACATGGGTACACAGAACATGTTTTCCAAGTCCCATGGTGGTAGCCATGCGGTCGGCTTCCAGCTGTGTTGGTTTGTTAGACAGTGCTGCCTGCCACCTCTGACCTCCCTCCTTGCCTCCGTGTGTATTCCTGTAGGTGTAGTCATGGAAATGAAATCACTGCTGTAAAGGACATACACATTTGACTTCCAAATTGCCCTCCAGAAAGGTGGTTTTCTGCAGGGCTTTGTGTTCTGATTGGGAGTACGGGGTGGGGCCTTGGGAATGATGTCCTCACAACTCCTCACTGCTCAGAAGCGTCAAGGGTGTATCCAGAGCTTTCATGTCCAAGTCCTCGGTCTGGGCAAAGCCTGCTTAATATGACCGGACATAGCTATAACTGCCCTTGTGCTTATAACCTGTCTGCTTCAGTAAAGCCCATGGTTTTTAGTCAGGGCAATTTTGTCTCCTTGGGGACATTGGACAAAGTGCAGAGATACTCTCAGCATCACCCTGGGAAGAAAGGTGTTACCCTGGGGATGCTGCTCCTTGTCCTCCAGTGCCCAGGGCAGCCCTCCTGACAAAACGTCCCCTGCTGGAAATGGCAGCAGTGCCGTGTGGAGAAGCCTGCTGGGTTAAGCTGGGTGCTGATCTGTAAGATTGCCGGCTCCTTCCCCACCCCTTGCCAAGGGTGATGGGGATTTATCTGATGTGTCCCCTTCATTCTGTTCTTGTGAATAGCTGAAGAGCTGTCAGGATGCTGAAGCCTTGCTTGGGCTCACTGGAGAAAAATGCTGTGTCTCCCTCTTAGCAGATTGTAAAGTCCCATGCAGGCAGGGTGGCACTTTTTGCAGGCAGCTCATGCATAGCTTTCTATATGCAGTTGGTGATCAAATATTCTAACACTCGCTAGGAGTGTAGCTCTGAGCTTAGTAGTAGAGCATGTTCTTACCATGCTTGCATGAGGCCCACAGTTCAATCCTCAGCATCGAAAAGAGGTAGAAGAAGAAAAAAAAATGCCTGAATTTCAACTGTCTTAATGAGTAGAACTGAGTTGGGTGGTACAAGCCTGTAATCCTAATACTCTGAGGAAGAGGCAGGATTGGGAGTTCAAGGCCAGCCTGTCCTATACAGCAAGACCCTGTCTCAAAAAACAAACAAAATTAGTGAATAGATATTCTTCATAGGAGTCAGCTCTTTTAACTTGCCTTCGAGCCAAACATTTATATTTTCTGGTATTTATTTCATATCTTTTTTTTTTTTTTTTTTTTGCAGCACCAGGGATTGAACTCACAACCTCATACCTCTCAGACAGGTGCTTAAGTCATTGAGCCAGACTCCCAGCCCTGGTTTTTTGAGGCAGGGTCACACTGTGTAGCTCAGGCTGGCCTTGCGCTCACGTTGTAGCTGAAGCCGGCCTCGAACTCACAACGCTCCTCCTACCTCAGCCTCCCGAGTGCTGGGATTAAAGGCGTGTGCCACCACGCCCAGCTTTTATTTCATGTCTTAAGGAGCTTTGATATCCTAATAGGAGATGATGTTTGATGTTTACTGCAGTGTTAAAATGATTGTAGAATGAATTGTACAGGTTTTCCATTTTAGAAGACCAAATAATCAGAAAGGAAAGAAAATAGTCATCAGTTGCATAGTACCCTGTCAATCAGCAAATTATTCATGTCTTTTTTTCCAGGGCTGGGGATTGAACCCAGGGTCTTGGGTGTGCTAAGTTTGTGCTCGAGCACCGAGCAGCACCCCCAACCTCCCACTCGTTTTTGAAACTCACTGTACAGTCGAGGCTGACCTTGAACTCACAACCATCCCCTTGCCTCAGCTTCTCAAGCCCTGAAGTTACAGGTGTGCACCACTGTGCCTGACTGCGTTTTTTACAGATCTTAATGAACGTTTCTTTCAGTTTGAAGGTAGAGGTAGCTAATCAGTGGTTGGTCAGCTTTATCTGTAAAACAGGCCAGAAAGCCAGTATTCTAGGGTTTGTGGGTCGTGTAGCTTTTGTCCTTGTTAACCAGCTTGACCCTTGTAGCTGGAGAGCTGTCAGATGATGCCTCAGTAAACAAAGATGGGTTCAAAGAAGTTTTTATGTATGCGGGTCTTAAAACACAACCAAAACTTTTTATATACAAAAACAGGCAGTGGAGCTGGGCATGGTAGTGTGGAGGACTGCTGTGAGTTCCAGGCCAACCTAGGCCACAGAGTGAGTTCAAGTCCAGCCTGAACTACTTAATGAAACCCTGTCCCCAAAAAACCAAAACAAAACAAAGCAAAAAATAGTCAGTGCCTGTGCATGGTTTGCTCACCACTCTAAAGCCGGCAGTATTTGTGCATTTGTCTGATGTAACTGAAAGTCTAAAAATAAACCACATGGGCTTGAAGGCCACTTTGCAAAGATTGCACTGGGAAAACAAATGACCACAGCCTGTCCTTCTCTCCCCCCCACAGAGATGTGGTATGGCGTGTTCCTGTGGGCACTGGTGTCCTCTCTGTTCTTTCACGTCCCCGCTGGATTACTGGCCCTCTTCACCCTCAGACATCACAAATATGGTAGGTTCATGTCTGTAAGCATCCTGTTGATGGGCATCGTGGGACCAATTACTGCTGGAATCTTGACAAGTATGTTAGACATTAAATACCAGTCAAAAGCATTGAATGTGACTGCTCAGTTCATTTCAGGACTCATTGTAGAAATACATGAGTGGGATAAGTAAAAATGAGTGTCTTTTAACCACGGGTCCTATTTTTAAATGTGTTGGTCTTTTTCTCATGCCTAAGCCCCCTTTATTTGGCTAATCTCTGGCTTCCTGAGCCTGGATTTAGTCCACATCAAGCTTTGTGAGACAGGCCACTGGGACAGAAAAGTCTCTGTCTCTTTGGAAGTGGTGCTGCTTTCTGAGTTTGTGGCATTGCAAAATAGTTGATTAATTATTTCTGTCACTGAGGTGTGGTTACTTTAAGGATGAAGGAACAATTCTAATGACAACAATTCTTAGCCAGGCACATGCTTGTATTCCCAGTACTGTGGGAGGCCGAGGCAAGAGGATCCCAAGTTTAAGCCCTGCCTGGGCAACTAAGCAAGACCCTGTCTCAAAGTAATAAACGAAGAGTTGAGGATGTATCTAAGTGCAGAGGCTCTGGATACAATCCCTAGCAGCTCCCCCCAAAATAAAATACACATGTGTAGAAAAGTATCTGATTTGAGGGCTAGAGAGATGTCTACTCAGTGGTAGAGCACTTGCCTGGCATGTGCAAGGCCTTGGTTTCAATTCCTGGGGGAAAAAAAGAGAAAAAGTACCAGATTTGTGTTCAGGTAATTGCCCCCCCTACCCCTAGTGCCTCAGAACTTTTTTTTTTTTTTTTTGAGATATGGTCTCACTATGTAGTCCAGGCTGGTATTGAACTTGAGTTTGTAGTCCTCCTGTCTCAGCCTCCTCAGTGGCCACCACACTGCTGCCTGAGGACTTTCTGATTAAGAAAAAAAATTAATGAAGAATTAGAATAACATGGATATTAATATTTTCTTACCTGTTTTTTTTTATCAGTGTATGTTTATGATGCATAGTAGTTATATTTGTTTTGGGGAACTGCTACATATATAAATCATATCTTGATAATTTCTTTTTTTTTTTTTTTTGTACCAGGAATTGAACTCACAACCTCATGCTTGCCAGGCAGGCACTGTACTGCTGAGCTATATCCCTGGCCCCTTAAATTATTTTTGAACCTTTTCTATTTTTGTATTTTGGCTTTTGGCTCATGTCACAGGACATAATTAGAGGGACACTAATAAGTTTAAGTGAGCCGGGTGTGGTGGCGCACGCCTTTAATCCCAGCACTCATGAGGCTGAGGTAGGAGGAGCGTTGTGAGTTCGAGGCCGGCTTGGGCTACAATGTGAGCACAAGGCTGGCCTGAGCTACACAGTGTGACCCTGTCTCAAAAAACTAGGGTGGGGAGTTTGGCTCAATGGCTTAAACGCCTGTCTGGCAGGTGCGAGGTTGTGAGTTCAATCCTCAGCGCTGCAAAAATAAATAAATAAATAAATAAATAAGTTTAAGTCATTTTTAAGCCCATACTTCCATATAAGTGGTTATGTTTTATATATAGAAAAATCATAAGCAAGCAAAAAAGTTATATATATATTAATAACCACAATTTGCATTTTGGTGTGTATACTAAGTATATATTTAAACATAAGTAAATTCATAAAACATAGAAATACAGTATGCATACTAATTTGTGGGGCTTTTTTTTTTTCGTTGTGAATTTAAATTTTGAGCTTCAAGCAGAAATCTCCATTGTTATCTCTGACTTGAGTTGTTTTTGAGATATGTCTGACTTTCTCTGTGTTCTAGTTTCATTGACTTGTTTTTTTCAGGCTTTTTTGTTTCGTTTTGTTTTTTGTTTTTTCTAACAGGGGCTTACTATGTAATTCACTATGTAACACAGCCCAGGCTGGGTTCAAACTCACAGCAGTCATCCTGTCTCAGCCTCCCAAGTGCTGGGACTGCAGGCCTGCGCTATCATGCCCGGTTTTTTCTCTCTTCTAACTGTGTCACCTACTGTTGTTGTAGACACCTCTGCTTCAGTGTCTATACTGAATTACTGGACCCAGGACCTGTCTCAGTTTTCTCAGCCATAATACAAGGATAGTGCTGCCTATTGCTCACCATCGAGCGATGATTAAATGAGAGAGTGCACCTGTAAAGTACTTAATGGCATACCTGACGCATGGGAATGGTGCACGAATCTATGTTTGTTTCTGTCTTTAAGGCTCCAGATAGAGCTCATTGCTTTGCCATTCACTATCTTTTGGTAGGCTTTTTCCTTCTCTTTATCATCCAAATCCCACTTTAGGGTGTAGTTCAGATTCCTTAAGCTGCTTTCTACCCAACCCACTCTTTTACGGGGGCTAAATTACAGACAGGCCCAATGAAACATGCGTTTTCAGATGTTAGAAACATCAAAGCCTGCTGCAGGTAGGCAGCCAATCTCGGGTTATTCATTGTTTCTTCATTTTCCTTCCTTTCCCCTTCTCTTTCCCTTCCTTTTCCTTTTTTTCCCTTCCCTTCCCAAGTTAGCACAGCAGGGCTGAAACTTGCAGTCCTCCTGCCTTAGACTCCCAGAATGTTAGGAATACACCATGCGCAACTATTCTTTCTTACTGTTAAAATGTGTTAATGTACCATCATATCACATTTATAAAATGCATAGATGTTATTTATGACTTTAGGTATCAAACCCATGGCCTCAAATGTGCTAAGCACGTGCTCTATTGCTGAGCTGCGTCCCATGTAGACATTTGATTGAGGGGCTATGTATTCCCTTGCATATTGAAAATCTATTTCTATCTTGTGTCCCCAGCTAGATTCCAAATACCTTTAGAATAGGGGCCACACCTTATAAAACATGAAAGTGAGAAGTGAGCCAGGCATGGTGGCACAGTCCTGTAATCCCAGCATTCTCAAGGCTGAGGCAGGAGAATTGCCAAGGAGTTCCAGGTCAATCTGAGCTCCAACACAAGACCTTGTTTCAAAAAGAAATAATAATAATAAAAAATAAACAACAACAGCATAGAAGTGCTCTGACTGTAAATACTTGCATGAATGTGCACAGTGACTGAGGAGATTTTTGTTTGAAGCATTGTGAGGTGGGGGGTGGTCATCTGGAAATGTGAATCTTTTTCAAAGTAATGAAATATGAACTGTCTTGGTACAGTGCTGAATATCTATAGCATGCAGACCTATAGCAATGCAGATGGATTTTTGGATAGATACAAGTCTTAATTTCTAGGAAGTTACAGTGACTAGCACAATTAATGACAGAAAACAGAAAAGGCAGCCGGGCGTAGTGGTGTACGCCTTTAATCCCAGCACTCAGGAGGCTGAGGTAGGAGGAGCGTTGTGAGTTCAAGGCCGGCTTGGGCTACAACGTGAGCACAAGGCCGGCCTGGACTACATAGTGCGATCCTGCCTTGAAAAACTAGGGCCAGGAGTTTGGCTTAGTGGCTTAAGCGCCTGCCTGGCAGGCGCGAGGTTGTGAGTTCGATCCCTGGTGCCACACACACACAAAAAAAGAAAACAGAAAAGGCACCCTATGCCCTTTGGATTAACAGCTTTGGCCTTGAATTCACTATGTACACAGCCCAGGTTGGGCTCAGACTCACAGCAATCCTCCTGCCTCAGCCTCCCAGGTGCTGGGACTGTAGGTGTGCCCACCACACTGGCTACTCTTTCCTTTTCTTGAAGGGAATCCTGATACACTAGAAGGCGAAGCAGGGATTCCCTTTGACATGGAACATTCTTGCTCAGTCTCCGAAAATTGACATTTTTCACCAAGAATATATTTGGCACCTCTTAGATGCCAGGCCCGTGCTAACTGACATGGGAATAAAGAGATGGTTTTGAGTTCATGGGAGGGTTATGTGGGAATTATCTTTGTTATCTCTATTATTACCTCTAGGTTATTTTACTCAGTAAATTAGGAGACTCAATTCAGTGATCTGCAAAGCATACAAAGAATACTTTAAAACTATTCAGCAGAATAGGGGAACAAAACATTTCTGTAATATTTAAATTTTATTGGGAAAAAGCTTGAATATTCTCCATGTAGTAGAATTTTAAGCGTGTTATTTTCATGATTTTGTTAACCTTGACTTTTTTCTTCCTAACACCCTTGAATTTGGAACCAGGTGCTGCAATTGCCGGAGTTTACCGAGCAGCGGGGAAGCAGATGATACCATTTGAAGCCCTCACTCTGGGCACAGGACAGACGTTCTGTGTAGTGTTGGTCTCCTTCTTGCGGATTTTAGCGACTTTGTAGCATACACTTCTATGCTGTGAAATGGAACCTGAGTTTTATAGAATCCTCGAAAAGAAGATATTATAGAATGTAGTGTATTCTTAGTTCTTCAAATGGAAGCTACTTGGATGAAGAAGAATATGAACATCTCAGCCCTTTCTTCAGTTTGAAGTGGCAATTGTGGAAGAGCTTTGCAGACTCTTGTCATTCTCAACCAAAACGAAACAAGTTTCTGTGGCTCTCTTTTACAGAGCTTTCATTTCAGGAGTTTTCTGCACACACCTTTGACTAAGCCAAGTCAGTGCCTCTGCTGGCCCTGTTGCACTGGAATTTGCCATATTTTGTGAGAAAATGTAATGTCTCATATTTCAGAAACTGTAGAAAATATTGGTTTATTTCAAGCGAGCAAAGTATGCTGTACTAAAACTTTAGTTAATCTCATCTTGATTAAAATTTGGCAAACTCTTTTGCTACATCTTAGTAACAGTAAAACTAAGGAAAAACAGGTAGGTTTTGGTTGAGTGTAACTTTGAGAACAGATTTGGTGAAATAGAGCAGGAGAAAGAAGTGAAATATAATTCAAGTAGGGCCTTGAGGCCACTGTTAAAGAAGAAGTAGGTAATTGCTGAGAACAGGACATCTTATGGATAACTGTCTTGACCTCTGATTATTCAACAGATTTTAAGAGACATGAATTTGTTGTTTTGTACATTTGATTGAAATAAGCTAGCTGAGTTTTTTTTTTTTTTAAGGGATAGGGTCTTATCTTGCAAATGTGGTCCCAACTGTTTCGCTCAAGGGATCCTTATGCTTCAGTCTCCCAAGTAGCACATACTATCACACATGGTTAAATTTTAAAATTTATTTTTAAGGAATATCTATGCCAGGTTGGGGGTATAGCTCAGTGGTAGAACACTTGCTTAGCAAGGTACAATCCCTAGCACCACAAAAATAAAAGAATTCCCATGCCAATTTTACTATTATTTTTAATTCTATTTATTTGGCTTAGTTAGAAACATACATACCATAATTCAGTAGTTTGATTTGGAATTTTTAAGCTATATTAATTAGGATACTCTTTGACTATTGAGTACAAATAAGATACTTTAAGCATTCTGTTAATGGTTTTTCTTAGTAACTAATTTTTTAAGATGGCTCCTGAGAAATTGTAAAAGTGCAGCTGAACTGGAGTTAGTGCTGTTGATTTCTCAGTGCGTTTACCTAGTGGTACCTCTTCAGCTCACTTTTGCAGTATTTGAGTATCAACTCCCAGAAAGTGCCTAAAACTTCATTTTTAGTGATGGCCCCACTCTGTCCTTTACATTTTTAGTCAAGAGAATTTATATCATTAAAGAGAGTTAAATATCTGGTTTTTTAAAACTCAGAACTATCTATTTTAATTTTTATCCTGCTGCCTAACTTTCTTGTTCATTGGAAGGCCTGAAAACTGTGACCTTCAAGGGAAAAGGATTGAAGAAATGAAGTAACTTGATCTTTGCCACCTAGACTTTTTCATGTAGACTACAATCAGTGTTGTTGTTGTTGTTGCTGTCTGTTAATTAACTCTGGTAATTAGCTTCTGGTGATTAATATTTTTAAAGATGAGTTTTCATTATGAGATTAAGGCTAACCCTTAAGGTTATATGCACATGAATTTATTCCATTTATACAATAAGCACTCTGGCTTTTAAATTAAAAGTAACCAGAACCAATTTGCCAGGGAAAGTTACAAAGAAAATTGTAGAGAAATAAATTATAGAGAAAAATTACAAAGAGATCAGCAAAATTAATTGAACATTTTCTTCTGACAATTGGACCACTTATCATAATTACACTGACATCAGACTAGGTAGAAGAGTAAGAGTACAGCTAAATGTCCTTTCATATTCCCCAACAAGAAGCTAAGTCTTTCTTCCAACAAAAAAATTAAAGATTCTAGTTTTCAGTCAAAGGAGCTGTGATTTTAGAAAGTATATTCCTTTCATTTAAGAAATGTAGAGTATTATAGCCTTTATTATGGGAAATAATTTTGATCATCTCTTTTTTAGTGTTCTCCTCACCTAAAACATTATTTTGGATATAATCTCACAGTCCAAACATGGAGCCTGTAGTTGGTGGGCCCCTCCCCCACTGAAGGTTTTTGACTATATTGATCCATGATGCAAATGTAAGGTTTTTATTTTGAGTTAAGAGACAGAAATTTATGAATTTTGAAAGGTAAGAAAAAGCTGGGTGTGGTGGTACACACCTGTAATCCCAGCACTCTGGAGGCTGAGGCAGGAGGATGGTTGTGAGTTCGAGACCAGCCTGGGCTACAAAGTGAGTTCAAGGCTAGCCTGAACTGCATAGTGAGACCCTGTCTCAAAAAGACAAAAAAGAAAAAAAAAAAAAAAAAAGAGAGAGAAAGGTGAGAAACTATGCATTTTGTTTCCATCTGTTTTGGTGTTTGATGTGTTTTAATTATCTACTCTTTTAAAAATGTACCTTGGAGTAATTGAATTGAATGTTTCATCCATCCCAGTCTGTGAAGCATGCTCTTGTGAATAAATGTGCATAGACTCTGGGTTGAGCTGTGTAGCTTGAAATGTTTTCAAGGGGAAAGTTGCAATGGCAACTGGAGCCTGTGTTCACTTTGGTTTGTCTCTTCTGTCCAGCCTGCCCCCCACGCTTGTTTTCTTTCGTTCTTGTCTCAAATACTGGTTGAATTGTAGGTAGTTGGTCAGATGGGAGAATGATGGCGTTTGTGGTTAACATTTTATCTTACATAGTTTTTTTGTTTTGTTTTGTTTTGTTTTAGATTTTTGCCAACTTTTTTAAGAGACGGGCAACTGCCACTCCTGCCTATGCTTCTACTTGCCCTTTTCCTTTTCCGTTCACTTTCACTTTTACTTTCTCTCCCTTCCTTCACGCAGAGGCGGGAGGCAGCCTCCAATCATAAAAGCTGATTTCTTGCTTCTCTCATAGAATTTGGGAGTAAAAGCATTTTGTGAAAACTTTTATTTCAGATACAAAAGCATAATGAATAGCACATGAGAAAGGCATCTCTCTGTGCTGTTGTTTTTTGCAGCAAGAAACACAAAATGTTTAAAGGAGTGAGGCAACAGTTCGTGCAAGTAATTAACTTTAAATCCTTCCTTATGTCTGTTAAGTTTTTAAAATTTCCCCTGTGGCCGACCTGACTGCCCTCCTTGGAGTCACACTCTCGGTCCCCTGCAGCTTGGTCCCCTGCAGCGCTGCGTGGGTCCCTGGCAGCCGTGGCCCGAGCACTCCCCTGGTGTGCTCAGCCGTCAGTCCACATGCTCCACATGCAGAAAACCCTGCTGGGAACTTGCATTTCTTTTTTGTGCATTCTGTAAGGCTGGTTGTGACCAAAATCAGCTTTTTTTGTATTAGGTTATTTCACTAACTGCTACAGTCAAAACGATCAAATCTTTGTACAATAGAAAAGTATTTAAATTTTATTTTTCTACTGACCTTTCTAATTCTAGTGTAAATGTTTAACAATAAAGAATTACTTTAAACTCTGAGTTGGAATTGCATTTCTTTGTCAGGGGCCAATAAGATTTAAACTTCTGTAATAAAGCTTTTTTAGTAACTGCTTAATCTGTTTTTTGGTTTTATTGTTTGAGACAGGCTCTTGCTATTCAGGCCTGCTTTGAACTCACTGTGTAGCCCACACTGGCCTCGAATTTGTAGCGATCCTCCTGTGTCAGTCTCTCATAGTGCTGAGATTACAGTGGCACTATGCCCAGCTTCCAAAGAAGCGTTCATATGATTCTACACTATGATGGCTAAATACCAATAATAGTCTGTACAAATTTTGTTATCTCAGTAGTACGTCCATCTGTTTAGCTAATTTAATGCCCTCAATGACATAATCTCTTTCTGTTCTGCCATTTTCAGCAAATTAGATTGTTTAATTTGTGTCATTCACTTCATGATCATAAAATGGCTGCCACGGTTCCTGGCATTGTAGACATACATAGTATTTGGCAGGGGGCAACAGCACATTCATTCTTTTTTTTGTTTGTTTGTTTAATTGAGTTCTAACATACAGTAAGGGGCAAAAATCTTACATACAGCTTCATAATTTTACACAAATGTGCACATTTAGTACCATTCGTGTCAAGAGGTTTCTAGCATCCCCAGTAGGATGAAGAGCAGAATACATGCAGAGTTCAGCTAGAAGCCCCCAAGAGTGTACCCAGGACACAACGTGGTAGGAACTTTCAGTTTCCAAGAAGAGGAAAACTGAAGATCAGAAGTAGAAAGCAGATGAAGAGCAGGAAGACCCCCTAAATAACAGCCAAGATGGAAGTAATAACAGACCAGCAATCTCACAGGCAGGGGTTAGGACTGTCAGCTGGGGGCCCCTGACCAAAGGAGCCAGCTGTCGCTTGTTTCCAGCCTCTTTCTGTTTTATGAGCTCAGCAATGCCAGATTTTTCAGTTTTTTCAAGAGAAGCTGAAAATCTATTTTGAATCACTCACTTTCATCAATTGATTTAGATGCTTGGGATTGACCACAGGGCCTCTCAAATGCCAAGCACACACACTGCCACTGAGCTGTACCCCCAGTTTATAACTACTTTAAATTTGTGTAAAAAAAAAAAAAAAAAAAAAAAACTTCATGGCAAACAGTACTTTTTTAAAATTGGATTTGGCCTGCTGACCTTTTTTTTTTCTTCTTAATCTCTTATCTGACACAACACAAAACAGTTCCTATCCTGGTGACCAACAAGGTGCCCAGAGCTTGTGTTTGTGATTGAGCTGCACATAGGGCCAGGAGAAGGGGGAGGGGGCGCCTGAGGGAGAGGCTGCAGGGGGAGGCTGACAAGCGCTTGTCCAAAATAAACTACCAAATATGGCCCAGTTTTTGCATCTACTTTTCTAATTACTCTCCCATAAGGCAAGTCTGCAAAATGTAAGAACTAAAACTATAAAACACAAGAAAACAAGTCATGGTTTTGGCTTGGGCAAAGTAAAATACAACCCCCAAAAGCACAAGAGACAAAATAAACTTCAAAATTAAAACATGCTTCAAAGAATGCCATTAAAGAAGTGCAAAAACAACTCACAAAATAGTATCTTTAAGTCATAGATATAAGGAACTGCTACATGGAATATATAAAATACTTATAAATCAACAATAAAACAATCTGATATAAAGACACACACAGTGGTTAGTAAGGACATAGATAATGTTTAGTCATCAGAGAAAAGCAAATCAAAACTGTAAGAGACTTAGCATGGTGGTGTACCTCTGTGATGTCCCGACACTGGGAGGCTAAGGCAGGAGGATGCAACAGCCTGAGCAATTTAGTAACAGTGAAACCCTGTCTCAAAATTTTAAAAAAGCTGACAATGAAGTTCAGTGCACAGGTCCTGAGTTCAATCTATAGTACTGCAAAAAATAAAACTACAGTGAGAAGCCAGGCATGGTAGTACATGAATATTCCTGCTACTTGGTAGGCTGAGACAGGGGGATGATGAGTCAGAGGGCAGTAAGACCCTATCTCATAAGAACAAACAAATCTTCAATAAATGAGATGGCACTTCATACCCTATATTAAAAAAGCCAGGTCTGGCAAGGCCTGGCAGAGTGGTGCATGCCTGTAATCCCAGCACTCAGGAGGCTGAGGAAGCAGGATTGTAGCAAGTTTGAGGCCAACCTAGGCTACACAGTGTGTTCAAGGCCAGCCTGAACTACATAGGGAGATAGGGGAGACCCTGTCAAAAATAAAACAATGAAAAAGGTGTGGCAAGAGTGTAGAGAAACTGGAACCCTCATAACCCCTCATCAAATGCTAATGAGATCATAAAATGGTGCAACCACTTGAGAAAACAGTTTGGCAGTTCCTCAGAAGATAAAATAATTACTATACAATTAAGTAATTCCATTTGTAGGGTGCTCCATCTCTAAGAGAAATGGGCTATACACAGAACTTTGAAAGTGATATGCTAAGTGAAAGAAGCCAGCCACAAAAGACCATCTAGTCACATATTGTATAATTCCATTTACACGAAATACCCAAAATAGGCAAATTTATAGATGCTGGTCATCAAGCAGGATGGTGAATGATTACTAACGAGAAAGTTTCTTCTTGGGGTGATGAAAACGTTCTAAAAAAATTTGGTTTTTTTTGGGCTGGGAGTTTGGCTCAGTGGGTTAAGTGCCTGCTTGGCAGGCACAAGGTTGTGAGTTCGATCCCTGGTACTGACACACACACACAAAAATAATAATAATAATTTAGCAGGGCGTGGTGCTGTATGCCTTTAATCCCAGCACTTGGGAAGCTGAGGTAGGTGGAGCATTGTGAGTTTGAGGTTGGCTTGGGCTACAATGTGAGTGCAAGGCCGGCCTGAACTACATAGTGCGACCCTGCCTTGAAAAATTAGGGCTGGAACTTTGGCTCAGCAGCTTAAGAGCCTGCCTGGTAGGCGCGAGGTTGTGAATTCAATCCCTGGTGCCGCAAACAAAACAAAAAAAGTTAGTGATAATAGCTGGCTCAATGCCAACCCAGGTTGTGCCAACATAATCAATCACATTGTGGATAGTGACCGACTTCAAACAGTCCATCATAGTGGTTTCTTTGTCGGCCTTGAGAGTCTCCCAAGCCTTGGTGTAAAGCTCCCTCGTGTAGCATGCCTTGAAAGTTTTTATGATGCCCTGAGGGGCTGAATGAGAGATAGTGTTTGGGGCATAAAAAGAACTTCTATGTCGGGGTGTACGTTTTTGAGTTCTTCACGACAATGGATTGCGACATTATCCAAAATTAAAAAACCTTGAAGTTAAGGTTTCTGACCTGGAAATAGTGTTCAACTTCTGGGACAGAGCAGCTGTGGAACCAATCCGACATCACTCATGCTTTTTTATTCCGCCTCCAATGGTCAGGCATGTAGTTCACATTTTGCCTTTCAGTGTTTGTGGATTAGGGGTTTTGTGGACCATTAGGGGTTTGCACTTAAAAATGTCCTTGGCATTGGTGCACAAAAGCATGGTGGTGTGATCTTGGAATGACTTAAAACCAAGGGCTCTAGAGGCCATTTGCATTATATAGGTTCGTCTGCCAAAATCCTTGTAAAATAAACCAGTCTCATCAGCATTGAAAACCTGCCCTTCCACATAGCCCTTTTCCTGTATAACGCTTAGAAAAATATTTTTTAAATTCTTCGGCAGCCTCCTGATGTGCAGAACTTGGCTATCCTGCAAGGTTAACGTTGTTCACACCGTACTTGCCAGAAGGGTTTAACATTTCTCTGACCCTGGGTCACGTGGCAGTAAATCTCTTTGGCTTTCAATCTCACGACACTGTCCAGGATGCTCTTTTTACCTGTCGTCATCTCATGAATCCACAAACTTAGCCGCTTTTCCATCTTTTCCATAGTTTCGTCACGCACTATAGATGTCACGTTAGCACTTTCCGGGGCAGCTTCACGTACAGATCGGCGAGTTTTCTTCTCCTTTTTCTTGATGTATCGGATTGTTGATTCATTAACATTGAACTCGCGCCCAACAGCACTGTAACTCATGCCTGAACGGAGTTTATCTAACACACGTATTTTCCCCAAAAGGCACATCACGGCCTTCTTGCGCTTAGGAACGATAGTCAGCAATTCAGCAGTACGCTTGGGGGCCATTTTAAACAGCAAAATCAACAACAAACAGCGCAGCGATGTAGAAAAAAGTAGCACTGAACAGTCCGTGGAAAGATTTCGTTTAGAGATGAGCTGAATCCAGAAGGCGGAGCCTCTGCCTCTTCCAGTTTCTGCTGGGATTTGACACCTCTGCAAGACTCCGGATTTTCACTCTCTGCGCATGCCTGGTAATGACTCCAGAAAATACAGATCATTGCTTTTGGGGTTACGAAGTAAAATTTCGTAATTAAGCAAATTCGAAAATATAAAGCCACAAATAATGAGAATCAACTGTATTTCCACAGACATTATAATTTTATTTAAGGATACTCAATGCAGTTTGGTACAGCCGAAGACTACAAGTCCCAGCGTGCACCGCTTCCCGAAGGGTCGACTTTCCCGCTGGAGCCCAAAGCACGTGCGCTCAGGAGCAGCGACCGGAAGTGTCGTTGCAGACAACGTGACCCTGTCTGCGCATACTCAAACGCTGCTAGAGCTACTCTAGCTGCTGCCGTGGCTCTATGATCTCTCCCTAGAGCTCGGTCGTTCAGGGTAGCTTCTGTGGTCTGGTGGGTTGTCCGGCCCCGAGCGGCAAGGACATGGAAGAATTTGATTCCGAAGACTTCTCTACCTCGGAGGAGGATGAAGACTACGTGCCGTCGGGTGAGCGAGTGTGCAAAGCGAGAGGCGTGTTTGCCCCGCCCAGCGCCTCACGTGAGGTGCGCCCGGCCCCCGCGGGCGTCGGCCCAGTGGCCGTGGTGGCCAGGGTGGCGCGCGGTTTCCAGCGTCTCCGCGCTGAGGACCTTGCGTCCGCTGTCCGGGCAGGGACCGGGGCCGGGCCTAGGGCGCGACGGGTCGGCTCGCCGGCCGCGGCCGCCGCCCCCTCGTGGAGCGCGGGAACCGCCCCGGGAACACGGCTCTGTCTCCGGGACGCCGTCGGCCCTCCTGGAATCACTGGGATCCTGGAAGTGATTTTCAGACTTCCAGGCTACGGTCCCGTCCAGAACAGATGCATCCTTTTCAGCCCTCGGGAGGGGTCTTGTTAATTAGATAGGGTTATAGGCGTGCGCCCCAAGACTTTGTGGTTTTTTTTGTTTTGTTTTGTTTTTTGGATAGGCATCTTAAGTTAAATGGGGTCAAGATAAATTTTATTACGCAAATCTACCCCATTCGAATTCTCCTTCCTCAGACTCACTCATTCATTCAAGACATCTGTACTCACACTTGGGTGGAAAAAAACGCATCCCCAGACGTCCTTACTCTGTTTCTGTTCATCTACCAGTAAGCTCCTTGTACCTACCTAGAAAATTACTCTGACCACTTGCTCGCCAGTCTCATTGCTATTATTTTATTTTGAGCTAACATTACTCTTCTGTAGGATTCTTCATAGCTTCCTTATAGGTTTCCCTGATTATATTCTCATACTCCAACGTTGGTCTTAGGCTGACACCTAAATGTTTAAATTTGAAAACTAGTTTGTATTTTAATCAAAGCTATGCATGCATATGCTTAAATATAATCAAGTATTTCTTTCTTTCTTTTTTTTTTTTTTCCTTTCTTTTTTCTTTTTTTTGAAACAGGGTTTCGCTATGCAGTTCAGGTTGGCCTTGAGTTCACTTTGTAACCCAGGCTGGTCTCGAACTTGTAATAATCCTCCTATCTCAGCCTCCCCAGTGCTGGGATTACAGGTGTGCGCCACTTGCGGCTGAGTCAAGCATTTCTAAAAGGATTGTTTGGAAAATCAGCAGTGCCCACCTGCGCCTTGTCCCTAATCAGCCTCCCCAGTGAAAAGTGCTTTCCACTTTTTCAGTTTGCTATTTTTGTTGTCTGTCTTTTTTCTTTTCTTTTTTTTTTTCTTTTTTATATGTTGTTCAGGCTGACTTTGAACTCATTGTGTAGCCTAGGTTGGCCTCAACCCTGCAGTGATCTCCCATCTCAGTCTTCTGAGTGCTGAAATTACAGGTGTGCACTACCTCCCCTTCCTGACTTTAATAATTGTTTAGCTGTTCTTTTTTCTTTTTTTCTTTTTTTTTTGTACTAGGGATGGAACTTGGGATCTTGCGCCTTGCCAGGCAGGTGCTTGTGCCACTGAGCTAAATCCCCATCCCTTGGTTCATGTTTTTGCTACTATTTCAAAATTGTTTAAATCATCTCGCAAAATAGTTAGATTCACTGGATTTCACCCTTTGTGTCCATTCATGCCCTGTGACCTCAGTTGTCCTGGTTGCTCTCTATGACTGTTGCAATCGTAAATCTTTGGTCACCATCACTTACTTGCATTGCAAAGACAAAACAGGCCTCTTAGGTGGATTTGATGACATATTCCTCTAATCCCAGCTACTCAGGAGAAGGATGCAAAGTTTGAGACCAAGCCGGGCAATTTAGAGAGATTGTCTCAAAATTAAAAAAAAAAAAAAAAAGGCTGAGGGTGTAGCTCAGTGGTAGACCATCTCTGGGTTCAATCCCTAGTACTACAAGAAACAAACAAATAATAAAAAGGATTGGGGATGTAGCTCAATGTGAAAGCCCCGGATTCTATTCAGGTATCTTGGGAAAAACAATCTTGATTTGTTTTCTGATTGCGCAGCACCTGTTTGTCTCTGGAAGCTAATAGGATAACCCCCCCCATACACCTTTCTCTCTCACTCTTTTTTAAGTTTTTTGGTACATTTTAAGTATACTCCTCTTTTTTCTTTTTTTCCTTTTTTTTTTGGTAAAGTGCTCAATAACTGATCTGCGTGTGTAGTGAATCTCAAAACATTTTATGCTAAACGAAAGAATATATATATATATTTTTAAGCATCAAGGTCTTGCCATGTTGCCTGAACTGGCTTTAAACTTGGACTCCCCCTGCCACATCCTCACAAGTAGCTGGAATTACAGCATTTGCCACTACAAAAATAGTGACTGTATTCCTAGTTTGTGGAGAAGTGAATTTTGTCAAATGCTCTTTTTTCATGTACTTGTTTAATTCTTCATTGATTCTGTATATGGTAGATTTTATGGTTTAATGATAAATTTTTAAATTTTGAAGACATTTCTGAGATGAAGCTCACTTGGTCATGATGTATAATTTTTATAACTTGTTGAATTAGGTTTGATAGTATGTTGAGGATTTTTTTGCTTGTTTAAAACAGGCTCTCACTTTGTAGTTCAGGATGGCCTGGAACTGATTATGTAGCCCATGTTGGTCTTCAGCTTGCAGCAATCCTCCTGTCTCAGCTGCCAGAGTGCTGGGATTACAGGTGTGCACCACTGCACCTGGTGCTCTTTTGTGCTTTGTTAGTCTATAGATGTTTTTCTACTTCTTTTTTTTCCCCTCATCGTCTCCATGAAATTTGATCTTGATTTTTTGTTTGCACAGTTAATAATTGAGCATCTTTTTACATGTTTCAGATCCAGAACCAGGCATATCTTGTTGTCTGAACTGTCAACTGCATTTGCTCCCCTTTCCTTGTGTGTGTATGTGTTACTGGGAATTGAACCCGGGGGTTTCATATTGACCTACATAGCAACATATTTTATTTTCATTTTGTTTTTAGTTTTCTAAGACTGGGTCTCACTTGCTGTGTAGTTCAGTGACACTGGAAGGATAAACTAGAAAGTAATGAAAATAGCCTAACCCAGCTGTGCGTGGTAGTGTACACCTTTAATCCCAGCACTTGGGAGGCTGAGGTAGGAGGAGTGTTGTGAGTTTGAGACTGGCTTGGGCTACAACGTGAGCACGACTGGCCTGAACTACATAGCGCGACCCTGCCTCAAAAAACTAGGGCCGGGAGTTTGGTTCAGTGGCTTAAGCACCTGCCTGGCAGGCTCGAGGTTGTGAGTTCAATCCCCGGTGCCGCAAAAAAAAAAAAAAAAAGAAAGAAAGAAAAAGAAAATAGCCTAACCCTAACCTTACTATTTTAGCCAAAAATATTTCACTGGAACATTTAGATCTAACTTCCCGTTTACAGAAAATTCAAGGAACAAAGAAACAAACTAAAGCACCACCACTCTTGAGAAACAAATCAGATCAGTGTAGAAGACAGTTCAACACATGCAGTTTAACCTGGTCAGTAAATCAGTGCCACTGCAGAGAAGGGAGTGCTGGACTGAGACCTAAGGGATGGAACAATCAGTAGGCACCAGACGATATGCATCTAACTCACTGTGATTTGGACAAACAATGTATTATGAGCCATTCTTGGGTTCCCTGGGAAGATTTGGAAACAGTCTGTATATTAGACTAGATGAAAATTTACCAAAATCAACAGGTGGGAATTGTTTAGTGAATAGAGCAGGCTGTAAAGTAACATGGAAAATTTGACTTCAGGCTTGGAGTAAAATGCAAAAATCTACACCTGGGTGTAGGAAAAAACAAGGTGGGGTATTCACTAAAGGACTGATACTAATAGTCTGAGTAGTTGGAATGTAATACTTACATTTTTAAATGTTTATTTGTCTGTATTTTCTGATTTTCTGCAAAGCTTACACAGTGCTTTAGTAAGTTTTCATCATAAAAATGAGCAAATAGCTGGGGCTGGTGGTGCGGGCTTGTTTCCAGCAGGGTAAGAGACTGAGGCAGGGGGATCCTGAGTTCAAGCCCCACCTGTGCAAGTTGGCAGGTTAGCAAGACCCTGTCTCAAAAAATTTTTGTTTTGTTTTATTTTAAAATACATTGGAGACTTGGTGTGGTGGCACATATTTGTAATGCCAGCACATGGGAGGCTGAGGTAGGAGGATTGCCACAAGTTCCCAGCCTGGGCTACATAGTGAGTTCAAGGCCAATCTGAACTATATAGTGAAACCCTAATAGCTCACTCAAGTTTAAATGTATGGCATCCATGGTTTGACCCATCACTGATGATGGTGGCCTCATGACCCAGTTGCTTTTCTCATCCCTCAACCTTGCTGCTTTGGGGATCAGCCCTTAATACATGAACATGGATCTGAAGGAAACTTCATTTAAGCCATGATAGCTGTAGTATTTTTATGGGAGTTTCAGGAGGAGTCACAGAGCCATTTGTACTTCACACTACCATCTTAACCTGAAACTATTTTTGCCTCAGGAAACACTTTCACTTGTCCTTGCTTAGGGTTTGGGATACCACGTTGATTTCTGTTTTGGAACCCTTATATTGGCTTGTGTATGTATTGGCCTTGAATGTGTATTTTCCAAATTTTCACGTGGCTGGCTCCCTGTCTTTTTTTAAATCTGTGCCATCATTTTTTTAGTTTTCAGATTTTTTGTGGGATTTTTTTTCCCCTTAAATTAAAAAAAGTTTATTTCTTTGAAGATATTAATTATAAAGGTTTTTCTTAAGTTTTTGGGTTTCTTTTCTCCCCTGGTTCCTTTACTAATTCTCTTTCTTCTGAATTCCCTTGTTTCTTTTGAGTCTTGCCTTTGGTGTTGGAGGCGTTCACAAATGCTTGGTGGTCACTGGTTCATTGAGAGTGAAGTATGTAAAAGCTGGTTGGGACACACACAGAGGCTTCTTGGCACCCACTATGTAATGTCCTGCCCCACTTTTGGACACTGTCAACAAGAAGGACATCACCACATGCTTCCCAGAACTGAGCCAAAACAAACCTCTTTATAACTTTAAAAAAGAAAAAGAAAAAAAAAAAGCATAACAAATAACCAAACTGTTGTAGGTATAGCAATATCAGAATGGTACTATTTGTAATGGCCCCAGATTGGAAGCCTCTCCAGTGTCCATCAACAATAGAGTGTAGAAATAAATTGTGGTATAGACATGCAATGGAATACTGTTCAGGGAGGAGAATGAATAAACTGCAGCTACTTGCTGCAATATAGGTGCCTCTCACAAGTGTACTGTTGAGTATAAGAAGCTAGACACAAAAGCAGTAGGCTTCTGTTTAATGTCTAAGGCAAAACTCCTCTGGTGATGGAAGTCATGTAGTGGTTACTGTTGTGGTTTATGGTCCTGTGGCCCTGCCAAGTCTCGTGTAATCATGGCATGGCCGCTGCTGAGCCTGGTGTTCATGATTGGTTTGTTATGTAGCGCTGGGACTGGTGATGTGAGTGCTGCACCCGCCCAGGGGTGGAGCTGACATACAGTATAAGGGTGGGAAGAAGGTGTGTTTTCCCTCTCTTGGGGGTTCTTCTGGCTGTTTGCCAGGCGGCCAGGAATGGCGGCCACGCCACGCCATGCCACGCTGCCTTGGAGCCAACTGAGTATGGACTAAAACCCCCAGAACTGTAAGAAATAAACTTTTCCTTCCCTAATTTTGGGCGTCAGGTATTTTGTCTCAGCAAAGAGTGAAAAGTAACCAAGACAGTTACCCCTGGAGGGGACAGTGGCTAGTTCCTGGAAAGGGATGCAGGCACCTTCTGGGAGACTAGTCATAGTTCGTCCTTCGAACTGGATCCAGGATTACTGTGTGTCATTTCATTGAGCTATTCCTTTTATTTGTGTGATTTTTGGCATGTACACATCAAATAAAAGTTGAATCTTGTTATATAGGGTTAGTTTTTGAACTACCCACGGAATGTGGATATACAGGATATTCAGACAGTCTTTTTTGGGGAACCCCTGAATGCCACTGTTTGTTTGAAGATGGGGCATAACTGTATTTGTTCTTTCTGCCATATTTAACTGGAAGACTTCAGTTTCTTTTTAAATTCTATTTACAGACAAAGCAGGGTATCTGTTTTACAAAACTGAGGATTTAACCCAGACCATTGCACACGCTAGGCAAGTGTCCTACCACTGATGTACATCCCAGCCACCTGTTACTTTATTTTGAGACAAGGTCTTTTAAATTGCCCAGGCTGACCTCGAACTTGTGAGCCTCCTGCTTCAGCCTCTGAGTAGCTGGAATTTTAGGCCCCAGGAAAGGCAGAGTATCTTTTGTAAGATACCTAACATGAGATGGAAGCATCGTTTCTTCTTTGAGAAATACATTTAGTAGAGTTGGAATTCCCATTACTTCACCCAGTCATTCAGCAGATACTTAAAAAAGGCAAACAAGTCCATGTCCTCCTGGAGTGTTCAGCATAGCAGAAATTGCAAGCATTAATATAAGCAGGATGAGTTACAGAAGGGAAACGTGAACCACTGTGAAAGACTAGGAGAGGAGAGTGTAGCATCGTTTTGGGGTCAGGGAAGACTTTCCTAAGTAAATGATGTTGTAGTTAGGGGAAGAGTAAGGGAAAATATTCAACTTTTATCTTAGTGATAAATTTTGCTTGATGTGAAACTCTTCATTCTTATCTGTCTTACCACTCTATTGTGTGATTTCAGGTGGAGAGTATAGTGAAGATGATGTAAATGAATTAGTGAAGGAAGATGAAGTGGATGGTGAAGAGCAGACACAGAAAACCAAAGGGAAAAAAAGAAAGGCTCAGAGCATTCCGGCCAGGTGATGCTGCCCTCAAGGCCCTTAGATGTCCGAGGCTGTGGTCATGGCCATCCTGATTGCTGGGACTGGTTTGATAATAGAACCCCCTCCACACTACATCCCTAGCCCTTTCTTGGGGACAAAGTCTTGCTAAGTCACTTAGTTGCCCAGGCTGGGGTTCAACTTGTGATCTTCCTGCCTCAGCCTCCCAGAATGTTGAGATTACAGGTGTCCACTTCCACACCTGATGTGCAGACTTGCTTAAATTTTCTGAGTCAAGGTCTTGCTACGTCACTTAGTTACTAGACTAGGATCAAACTTGTGATCCTCCTGCCTCAGCCACAGGAGCGCTCATATTATAGATGTGCACCATTATGCCCAGCTTTATAATAGATTTTTTTTTTTAAATGGTGACAAAGTTTATTTAAAAAAATAAAAGTGAAGAATAAAGGAGAAACTGGCTTTCAGATTGAGCTTGGGCCAAGTAAAAGAGGAAAAATCAAGATAAAAGTGCATCCTTAAGGACACAGGGCGTGCTATCATGAGGAAAGCCGTGATAGCTGATAGATTTCTTACTGAAAGTATTTCTAACGCTTTTCTCTTTGAGGGAAACATTTAGTGATATTTTTAAATTAAATTCTTGGTTTCTGCAAACTTAAAAAATTTTAAGATTTTAATTTTTAAAAATTATAAGTAAACTTTGTTAAACTGGTTAAAACAAAATAGTACTAAAAAGGACTTGATGCTTTGCCTTGAAGAACTATGTTACCAAAGATATTTTGTGCAAGTACAATATGAATGCATGTATTTCTAATCCTCTTTTTTTGTTGTTGTTGTTGTTGTTTTGTTTTTGTTTTTGTTTTTGTTTTTTGGTACTGGGGATCAAACTCACGACCTCACGCTTGCAAGGCAGGTGCTTATGCTGCTGAGCTAAATCCCTGGCCCCCCTCTTCCCCCTCTTTGGTTTTTTGTGTCCTTTTTATTTAAAAAAATACAAATGCTTAACACACTTTACATGGTGTTTTTCATTTTGCTTATTTCACATCTTGAAAGTGGTCCCAAGACAATTCGTTTAGATATTTTTTGATTCTTTTCAGCTACTGCATAGGATTATATGGATAGGCCTTACTTTAAGCATTTCTATATTGGGGAACATTTAGATTCTAGTCTTTACTACAACAAACAAGACTGCAATGAATATTTTTTGTACAAGTCTAATTATATGAAAAGTATATGTCTAGGTCAAATTTGAAGATGTGAAATTGTTTGAGCTAAGGTTATGTGCAGTTAAATTTTTTTTAAATAGCAGATTTCCTTCCATAGAACTGATACTTAATTATACTCTGACCAAAAATTGAGAAAATTCTGATAGATTTTTTTTTAATCTGCATATTTAATTAATTAATTTATTTATTTGTGGCGCTGGGGATTGAACTCACAGCCTCGAGCCTGCCAGGCGCTTAAGCCACTGAGCCAAACTCCCGGCTCTGATAGGTTATATAACTCAAATGGAAACTTTTTTTTTTTTTTTTTTTATAGTTTTTTAAGACAGGCTTTCGCTGTGTAATCCAGGCTGATTTTGAACACACCATGTAGTCCAGGCTAGCCTTGAATGCTCGTTGACCCTCCTGCCTCAGCCTCCTGAATCCTGGGATTAGAGGCATGTGCCACCATGCCTGACATGAAGGCATCTTCTGAGAAGTCTTTTATTTTACTGGTGTTTCTGTCTTCCCGGGGATTGGAGCAAAAAATGTATTGTGATTTATGAAAAGGAAAAAGAGAATTTTATATTGAATGATTCACTTAAAGTCAAAATAGTATAAAAGGCAATTATCTTACAAGTCTTGGACCCAGTTCTTTTGTCCACAAGTTACTCTGTGTTCTACCTTTCACTTCTTTAGAAAGTGGGATGAAACATTGACATTTTTTTCCATGAGAACTTCTTAAATAATGCAGATAAATTTGAGCTTTTTTGGAACAGAGTTTGCAGCTTTAAAAGGCCAAAAATATTTTTGTTGGTGTATTTTTGTCCTCTAAACACTGAGCAGAGTAATTCTGTGAATGATTTTGTGTGCTTTCTTAGTGAAAATAGCTGGTTATGACTTAGAACACTGTATTTTGACTCTAAATAATTGGAAATGCTAAGCACAAAAGCCCAGTTCCTTTTTTCTTCCACAAAATCGGTTTACCTCTGTTGGTCCCCTTGTTATGTTTATTACCATGTAGTTCCAAATTTGAACTTTGTTTTTAGTTACACAAGTTGAGATGGAATTGAGGAAGGGGTAGCAAATCATTTGCGTTGTCTGCCTTTTCTTTCCTTTTCTTGGTGACTGTTGGTGATCAGGAAGAGAAAACAAAGCGGCCTCTTGTTAGAGGATGAAGAGGAGGACACCAAGGCGGAATCTGGAGGAAGCAGTGGTGAGGAGGATGAGGTAGAAGAGCAGGAGAAAGGCACTGGATCTGAGGATGCAAAGAGAAAGAAGGAGGATGAGCTCTGGGCCAGCTTCCTCAATGATGTGGGACCAAAGTCAAAAGCGCCCCCAAGTACACAGGCGAAGGTAAGGTTAGAGAATATGGAGATAAACACCTCTTCAGAAATACTCTTCCTTCGCCAGATAGTTTTTGTTTGTTTAATTTATAAACTGCGATTTGAATCTTAGAGCAGAAAGACTAAATGCCTTTTGGTAGTACCTTCCTTACAAAATGAAAAGTGAAACATTCCCTGTGATAGGAGCATAAACCTTTCTAGTCAAGCAAATTTCCAGTGGGTCCTTAACTGATGAGAAATGAAACATTTAAGAACAGCTATAAACAGCATGAGCAGATGGCTCTTTTTAGTTTGGTTTCTTGCTTTTTTTGTAGAGAGAAGAACATAGTGAAGAGACGAGTTCAAATAAATCGTTGGTCAAAGCAGAAGAGCTAGAGAAACCTAAGGAAGCAGAAAAAGTTAAAATCACCAAGGTGTTTGATTTTGCTGGTGAAGAAGTAAGGTAAGATTTGTATAAACATTGAAAGTAGTTCTTTTAAAAATG
>RJWM01022147.1:0-34191 GCA_004363535.1 Dasyprocta punctata | reverse complement strand
TTTTTTTTTTTTTTGCGGCACCGGGGATTGAACTCACAACCTCGCACCTGCCAGGCAGGAACTTGTGCCACTAAGCCAAACTCCCAGCCCTGGTTTTTTGAGGCAGGGTCGCACTATGTAGCTCAGGCCGGCCTTGCGCTCGCGTTGTAGCCCAAGCTGGCCTCGAACTCACAACGCTCCGCCTACCTCACAGTTTACTTCTTTTTAAAGTAATTGTACTTCATGCATGTACCAATCCCCTCCCCTGCCGTAATACATTTTAGGAAAAAATCACGTTGAGCCCTGTGTTCCTTTCTCAATGAACTTAGAAGTATACAGCCCAAGGATACCAAAGAATGACTGCTGATTATGCTAACTGAAGTCAATTTTCCCAAAGTTTTCCACTTAAATTATAGTGTAAGACCACATTGAAATAAAACAAATTACTTGTTTATATGAAGTTGACCATTTTGTTGAGGTATGGATCAATGATTTCCTAACTTTGCTGGTAAACCTGTGACTATTTTCATCAATTCTTTATGTTAGCATAGGCATCCCCTGTGTTCATTTTACCCAGTATTTATCAGAACTGGGGTTATTGCTGTAGGTTTGTTTTCAATGGGTGATTGTTATTGCATGTGTCTACATGGCCCCCCAAAGCCTCATGTAGTCATAGATGAGGCTTTTTCAGATGTGGCTGAATCTAGAGTGTTTAATGGATTCATGGTGCAATGCTAGGATTAAGGGTGCTAGGATTAAGCCTGGGTGATTACTAAATCAGTCCACTGATTGATTTAGCACTACCATAATCCCAGTAGCATAGATATGATATAAGCGATACAAAGATGCTTGTCTTCTCCCTTGTTCACTTGCTTTGCAACGTTCTTCCCATCATGAACTGATTATTTTCAGCAATGCCTGTATGCTATGCCACCCTGCTTTCGAGCCAATAATGGACTGAAATCTCTACAAACTGAGCAGGATAAAACTTTCACCATTTAACTTTGGGTTAAAGTTACTTTTGTCACACTGATTAAAAATAACTTTTTCTCAGCAATGAGAGAAAAATAACTAAGACAGTGGTCAATGAGGATATGAAGAAATGTAAGGGAAATACAAGAAAAAAATAATATGATTTCCTCCACCATGGAGGTCCTTGGCTTTAGCTTCTAGCACCTTTTGATACCAGTAAAAGAGAACTTCTAATTTTTCTACAGTTTAAAATTCTCACAGCTGGGTGTTTTGTTATTTTGTGTCATTGTTGCTGTTAATTCTTCAAATCTAAACTTCATTTCTTCAGGAGATGGCAGCATATATTAGTTCAGAATCTTTATCAGAATAAAGGATTTTGGACTCCAACCAAGAGAAATGAGGAAAACAACTTTTTAATGTGGTGAGGTGATATAATATTCGTGTTTTTGAAAGGCAGAGAACTGCAGTATTTGGAGGAAAATAACAGTAGACATGATGATATCAATTAAAAAAATTTTTTTGTGGCACTGGGGATCAAACTCACAACCTCATTCCTGGCAGGCAGGTGCTTAAATTGCTGAGTCAAACTCCCATCCCTAGTTTTCTGAGACAGGGTCGCACTATGTAGTTCAGGCCTTGCGCTCACGTTGTAGCCCAAGGCCGCCTCAAACTCAGAATGCTCCTTCTACCTCAGCCTCCCAAGTGCTGGGATTAAAGGCGTGTGCCACCACGCCCAGCTTGATATCAATTAAAATTTAACTAGTCCAAGTTATCTTTGTCCAGAGTAATAGTGTTAGAAATAAAAAGCAGATTTATAAGCTATTTAGAAGCTAAAACCTCCAATATCTGGTGATCAATAGATATTCTGGAAGAAAAAGGAGGAAGTAATAAGAATGACACCTGAACTTCAAGCGTTTTTTATAGAATGACATGTATTTTTCTTCCAGGAGATAGAACTCTGTAAAAGGAAAACTATTTTGTGGGGAGGAGAAAGTCATGTTTCATTTTGAACATTTTTTCATTTGAAGAGGCTTTTATAATTCCAAAGGAGATCTCAGCAATGCACTTGGAAATCCAGTGCATCTCAGAGAGGAAGTAAGAATTGGGGATACAAATTTGTGAATTAAATGGTAGCATAACAGTGGTAAAATACATAGCATCTTCAGAAAGACCACCTAGATTTGGAAACTAGCTTGGTCATTCAGAAACTTTATGACTTCTGAAAAGTTATTTTTAGTGTCTGTAGCTCATTTATTTATCTCTGTGTAATGTTTTACTAGTTATTAGAAGTAAATATGTTAATATTTGGAAAGAACTTAGAACAATGTCTATCACATATTATATATGTGTTCGGTAGTATAACAACACATAAAAGTGCAAAGTCAAGTCACAGTCATGGGTAAAGTCACCCAGGTAGACAGGACAGTTTGAGAAAAAAATAGGATCAGTGATCAAGATTTTAAAATTTCCCTTATGCAAAAAGGATGAACCATCCAAAGACTCTAAGGACAAGTAGACAAAAAGGTAGGGGAAAACCCAGGAAAGCATATTTCCAATTTCATCAAGAGAGGGAATATTTAATAGTGTTCTTTTGGAAAAAATTATAAATGAATATCATAAATGGTATCACCTTCTATAGGAGCTGCTTGAGTCAGATAATAAGCACGATGGATTTCCTGATGCACCACTAAGGACTCTCTTAATGAAAATATCATTCCCCCATGTGCTACACATGCTACCAGCAGACATTCCTCAGCTCTAAGGCTCTTTGAATACCAGTTTTTTTCTTATCTGAGGGCATAAGCTTTTTTTCATCACAGCCTGAATGCAGTAACTGATTATTATGAGGCATAAAATCATCCTCTTGGATGACACTTTGAATTTTCATCCTGATTTTAGATTTTGGTGTGAGATAGGCTAATGTCTTTGTTTAAACTAGGCAGCATTTTCTAATTTCTTGCTTGCCAAATTTTGCCTTCGCTCCTTCCCTTCACAGAAACTGGTCTTTAATAAGCTTGCTGCATACCAAAGTCCATCCTAAGAGTTTGCTTACCAGATAACTCAAATTGTGATACTGAGTCTTATTTATTGGGAGTAGTGATGGATGTACAAAGCCAGATTGCAAAATAATAATAATAATAATAATAATAATTAATGATAAATAAATAATGAATAGTAAGGAATAAAATTTAACAAGCAAGAATGGGCTATTCTTTCAAGTAAGTTTACTTTTGGAGACTGCAGAACGAGTAGAACTAAACATTAAGGTCTCACCACTCCGCCCCCTCATTAGTATGGGAGATAGAAGGCTGAAGATAAACAACAGTTATAGATACAAAATTGTTTGTCATTGAAGTAACCTTTAATACAGTGAACAGAAGTTAGAAAGTATCACTTCCTGTTAAACATAGTTGGGACAGAAGAATTCATCAATCCATACTACCTCATTAAGAAATTAGGGGAATGAGTAGCAACATTTTAAGAAGACTAAAATAACCCTTCGATTGGCTACCTTAAATCAGTCTAAATTTGAACAGCATTAGTCTTCTTTCATAGGCATTGCCTATATCAGATAAAACTGGATACTGTATTTGGTACTACTCCTATAGCTTTCCAGCTTCAACTTAGTACAATTTCTACCCCATAACCAGAGACTGAAACCGATTCTCAGATTGTGACTTCACTGCAGGATTCCAGAGATTTCTGAAAAGCTGTACTTTTGAATATTCATACACAAGTAGTAAAATAACTTTACATAGGAAACGAAACTCCTAGAGAATGAATGAATCACCTATATGACAATGATAATTTGACAGAGGCATGAACATAGTGGAGAAGGAAGGTGTAGTAGGTGTAGAAGCAAAGCTTAGATAAAGGGGAAAAAAAGGACACTTCTTTTTAAGTATGAACAATAAATTGCTAGCCGTAGGAAGCCTCTAAAATCTCTCACGCCACGAGCTTTGGACGACTTCAAAAAGCCCGCCGACGTCTTTTGTAACATGGGCGAGGGAGAAAAATTTAGGCAGCGAGCTCAAAAGCAGAAAATTTACCATTGACCCCGGAAGCAGTTTCTTTGCGTAGGCATCAAGAGACTCTAATTTTATGATTAGTTCCTCGATCCGGAAGAAGAAACAACAAACTTCATTTGTGATTGGATTGCATCATAAGGGCGGAGCCTTAGCGAGCCATTCACCTTGGTAACCGGACGTGACGCCAAGGGAAGCCACCGGGCACAGCTTTGCTCCTGGCTAGCGGCGTCGATGGGCGGGGCCCAACGCTGTCTTCAAAACAGAGCCGGCCCCGCTGGAGGCGGTGCCAGAAGGCCAAGCCCCCTGTCGTCAACCCAGGATGGCTGTGGAGCAGCCGCGTAGTTCTGTGGGGCGGAGACTTGGGCCGATTCTTGGAGCCCCTAGAGCTGGCGGGGCGGTGTCGGTTCCACAAATCTTCCGGTTTTACGGAACTGCGCCGCCTCTCTTTTGAGGCTGGGGATACGCCCTTGACGAAAGCCAGCCCGCGCTCTCCGTAGTTGCTGGCAACTGCAGCCAGATAGTCTCTCCGTCCGATTCTCTCCCCTTTGAGAACTCTGGCTGTGTACTACCCACGTTCCTAGATGTACTGTCCCCCGCCCCTCTAAAATGTCCAGTAACCTACAAAGGGTCTTCCTGAAACCCGCAGAAGAAAATTCAGGCAGCGCCTCGCCTTGGTAAGTACTGTTTTTGAATATCCCCGCGGCCGCCCCTCGCCCGTCTCTCGGCGGGACTCCAGTCTGCGCTCGTCCCCGAAGTCTGAAATTGAAAGGCTTCAGTCCCCGCGGAGTGCGACACCCAAGCGGGGAGCGCTTGTCATTACTGAACCAGCACTCTGAGAGTGCTTTCTGCCCGGAAAGTAAACCTCCCTGGAACCTGATGCAGTTTGCCATTGGCCTGGCTCTGCAGGACTCTAGTGGCTCAAGTTTCAAAGGCAGAGAGTAGAGCTCCATTGGCGAGGGAAACCAACATGGCCGACGCTCTTGTGTGAGCAAAACGTTCTGGAAAATTCTCACAGGCAGAACACACGCAGCAGTCGGCCCGACTAGCGGGTTCATCCCTGGGGGGCGCTGGACCGTCAGTGAAAATAATCACATTTTTATAGTTAATGAGAAAGGATGTAAAGTTGAACAGAAATTGTTCTTGAACAAGGAAATACAGTATTTTAAGGTTTCAGATAATAGCTTTGTATGAAGAGAGGAAAATTCTCATATAAAACTAGAAACTTCAGACAGCGTATTTGAAGCAGGTGTAATGAGACTGTCGTCTGTATTGAGGAACAATGACGAGATTCTAGGTTTTTTTTTTTTACAGACACTTGTAAATTTAAAAAACATTATTTAAAGCTTATATTAATCATGATGAAATGGGACCAGCTGTTTAGGCAGAAATTTTTAACATAGTACGCCCTATGGTTTGTGGATATATTATATGTGGTGAGAAAAAGATGAGCTAATGGGCTTGCAGAGAGAAAATCAAGAACAGAGCATGGAAATTAAAATCTGACAAAAGTTACGAAAGGAGATTTGTATTTGAAGAAAATCAGGCTATCTGATATTAATTCCACCTTGTGCCGATTAGTGTTTATGCGACAAAATGCCAGTGTCCAATCTGTACATTATATTTTAAGAATTAAAAGTGTATATATATGAATTACTTAGTGCAGGAAAAAAAGTACAGCGCTATTTGAGATTTAGCTATTATGTATAAAAATGCAACTTTAAATCTGCAAATTATAACTCAGGGCTCATGATTAATTCTCTACATATTGTAGCTCAGGACACTGGTTTCTTTTAATTGTTAGTAGATACAAAAACTATGACGAAGGGTCGTAGATACAGCTCAGCGGCACAAGTGCCTGGCAAGGTACTGAGTTCTATTACCGGTACCAAAAAAAAAAAAAAGAAAAACGAACTGTGATGAAGTAATTTTTTTTTTTTTTTTTAAATACCTGGTTTCACAGTGTTGCCCAGTCCAGGCTGGGGATATAGCTAAGTGGTATAACCTGCCTGGCAAGCCTTAGATCCTGAGTTCGAGTTCTGGTACAAAAAAAAAAAAAAGTACTGCCCAATCCTGCCCTCCAACTCCTGTGCTCAAGTGATCCTCCGGCCTCAGCCTCCTTAATGGCTGGGACTACAAGTGCTTGCTACTGTGCCAGGTGTAATGGTGATTCTTTAAAAGCATGAACAATGTTGTGAAAGGAAATGTCCCTACAGTGGTGAACTAAAACATTATTGAAGAACTGCCCAGAAACAACCATTTGTCTTCAGAGCCATAAAAAGAGCCAATTTTTCTGTGTCTATGTTCTTTTTTAAAATTTTGGAAGGTTGGGGGATGAGACAGAGATGGTACCCTGTATATAGGTGTGAAGTAGAATTAGCTTTTAATATTTAATTTCTCCTGCCTTATTCTGATACCTGCCAATTTAATGACGTCTGATTTACCATAACTTCCAGACAAATCATTTTAGGATTGCATTCTTTTTCATAGCACAAATACGATTGAGGTATTTTAACAGATATTATTGTGTACCTGAACTGTTCTACCCAGTTTCTAATCCTTTGCTATTTTTGGATTTTTGAAAAAAAAAAAATTACAAGTTGAATTATGTTTTGGTAATGTTCGTAAGTCCTTCAAGCTCCTTAACACATTGGTTTATGGGTTGTTTTCATTATATTTGCATGCATCTATTTCTTGCATCACTGAATATTTCCATCATATAGTTTGAATATTTACCAGATATCTTTCTGAAGTTGATACTTTAATTATTGGTTGAATAATTAATTCTATTCTGTTTTATTAGTAATTGTTAAACATGTATGACATTCAAGTATAAGTATGTAAAATTATTACCCTTTTTATTGGAAATTTAATTTTCTGATCTTTTTTGGTGATTCTGAATCATTTTTCTTCATAAAATGACTTACGACTTTATTTTTCTATAGATACTTGGATTTTTATTGAGTAACTGCTCCTTCTAAGAAAAAAATTTTCCTAAATATGATAATAGAATGTTTATTGCTTGAAGTATCTGATTCATCTAAGCATAAAATGTGAAGCACAAGTTTAACCTTGTCAGTGCAAAGGAAAAATGCAGAGTTTGTGATAGAATCTGTTTAGTTTATTTAGGTTTGCATTGAGTATCTACTTATATATATGTATGATAGACTGTACTAAATAGGGAAGTGAAGAATAGAATGCCAGCTATTTTAATGAGAGAATTTATAATGCTGTGGGAACTCGGGAGTGCTGATGTAATGTGTTTTATAGCTTTGTGCAAAAGACGATAGAGAGGAAGGCAGTTGTAAAAAGTATCTCAGGAGGAGTGGTTTACTTAGCCTTAGAGTTAACCTGCCCAATTAGGAGGAATTAGTAAATGAAGCTAGCATTGTGGTTTACTGTTAACAGTTGGGCTTTGCTTGATTTTGTACTGTGAGCAGGAGAAATAGGTAGCACTTAAGGGTTCGTTTTACCTTGCTAAAAACAATAGACTTCATCTATTGGAGATTATTCAAAGAATTTTAAGAATTGACACAGGTGTATATTTTGGATAATTGGTTGTAGTGTAGATTTGGGGATGCAGTTTCACAAGTAAGTATTCTATTTGCAGTGACTTCTGAGATTTGGGGGACCAGAACAGGGTGATATAGAGTAAGGACTGAATTCAAATAAATAGAATGGAAAATAGACCTTTTTAGCAAATTGTCGTGAAGAAAGAGGGATTAATTACAATGCTGTTTTTCAGGGTAGAAATTAGTTAATTAACTGAAATGAGGAATACTGCACATTAATTAAGAAAGTGATGAGAAAGACATTTGAATCTGAAACTCACAGAGTCAGACCTGAAAATAGATATTTTTGAATTATTAGCTTGGAAGTATAACCAAAGCCTATGATTATTTTCCAGTAATAGGAATTGGGATGTCATGTTAGTGGTTGGCATCTCTCTGCCTTTAACCTTTTGTTTTCAAATGTTCAGCTGAAATTACTGTCCTCAGCAGGGAGCTTGGTTTGATTAGAAAGAAAACAGGTCATCACTAGTTCAGTATACTTAGTTGTGCACATTTTATTATCTTTATATTTGTGTTTTGTGGAAGAGTGGCAGGGGAGAAAATGAGATGAACATATTGTACAGGCTAAGTGAAATTTGTTGTTAGTGTATATTTGTTACACAGAATAATGGGTTTCATTTTGGCATATTGATATTCGTTTGACATATGATATAATTTTATTATTTTTACCCCTTATTATCCTCTTTTCTTCTCTTGCCCACTCCCCTTCTTCATCTCTAATAGTTGTCCTTCTATTCAGTGTATGTTTTTCAGTTTTTCATCTCAAGTAGCAGCTGGTTTGTAGTTACATGTTGATGATTCTTATTAAATGTTCAAACTAGAGGATAGGGTGTAGAATTTGATTCTAGTTTTAGTTCTGACATTAGCCAGCAGAATATGATCTCTAAGAAAATGAAATCTTTGTAAGATTTTAGTTCATCTTTTAAATGGCAATTTTTTTCTAGCTCCAAAAAAAATGTATATTGATCAAAGGAGTACAAATTTCACCCTTATACATTGTTTTTCCCTGTAGCATTCTGCATTGCAGTTTTAATTCTCAGAACTCTTCCTGTTTTGTTGCCATGAAATCATGAATTTTTTTTATAGCTTGTAGGATTCAATTCAGTTAACATTATTGTCTGTAAACATTTGCTGTATTAGATGCAAAAGAGATAGATATGAATAGAATAACCTATCCTTACGGAATTAATGAGCTACGGTAGTTATATAAATCTCTACTGACTTGGAAGAAACCATGCTTCTCTTTTTGGAGGGGAAGTGGAAGAAAAGAAGGAGGAAGTCCAGCAATGTGAAAATGTGTGCAATAGTCAAAAAAATTTCATGTGTGTAGTAGAAATACAGAGTTTCTGATGTAATTTGTGAAGTATCAGAAATCTGTGTAGTTTGTTTAAATACCAAGTTTAAAAAAATGCCCTTACATAGAATAATGGGTGTAAGGAATTTTAAAAAAAGAATTCTGCTTTTTTGAAACTTCTAATTTGTTAGGCATATTTTACTGATAAATGAAATCCATAATAAAACTAAAGGAGATGGTACAACCAAAGAAATTTATAATAGTTTATTTGAGATGGTGATTGGAAAGAACTTCACCTTTTTTTTTTTTTTTTTTGGCGGCACCGGGGATTGAACTCACAACCTTGGGCAGGCGCTTAAGCCACTGAGCCAAACTCTCAGCCCTAGATTTTTGAGGCAGGGTCGCACTATGTAGCTCAGGCCAGCCTTGCGCTCGCGTTGTAGCCCAAGCTGGCCTCGAACTCACAACGCTCCTCCTACCTCAGCCTCCTGAGTGCTGGGATTAAAGACGTGCGCCACCACGCCCAGCTTCCATTTTTGAGTAATATTCTTTGGTGGTTTATTAGGCTTGGTATTTGAAAAACAATAGCAAAATCACTGATGTATTCTCTCCCCTTCAGGAGTTTCGGTGTTGCTAGGGAAAACAATATTTAATTCATTTTTTAAAAAGCATGTAGCAGATGAAAGGCAATAATATGACATTGTAAAATTCCCAGCATTAGCAGGACTCGAGAGTGTTTTAGGAATTACAAAATTGAAAGAAAATAAGTTTGAGTGACTAGCAGATATTTCATTTAGAAGATGGAATTTGAACCTCATTTTATGTTGTTGGAGAAAAACAAATTATAAAGAATACTTAAGTAGTGTACATGGCATACTCCAGAATAGTGAAAGAGTCTTTCTGGTAAGAGCAGAGATTTCATGTGGAGAAGTAGTAGATGATACTGTTTTAGAGATTGATTGGGGCTACCTACATTGTGGATGGTTTTCATGTCAAACTGAATTATTATTGACTACTGAAGAATATTGAAACACTGAGCAGGAAGGCAATAGGAAGAAAACAATATTAGTGTGCCAGAGATTCATAGCAGTCAATTATAGTTGCAATCTGAGGAACTAAATATCAGAGCAAAATACAGGAATGAGATGAAAAGTGCTAGATACAAAGTGATGAGGGCTAATCTAGATGATGAATTCCACAATGGTGAAAAAAGATGGATAAAATCTGTTAAAAAGAATAGACTTGCTGATTCATTCAGTATACATTTCTTGACTGTATACCATTTGTAAGCATGCATATAGGGTGTTATGGGTGAATCAAAAGTGAATAAGAAGGATAGTAAATATAAGTCAGAGATAACTAGGTAATTTACAACCTATATTATCTGGAAAATAGTTTACCACATGGATGGGTGGTAAGGTGTAGCACTAGGTTTTCATATAGAATAATTTCAATTTGTTGAATTTAAAGTAATGTATTAAAATGAAAATGTTTGGTAAGGCATCACAATATTGATCAATATTGGGGACAGAAATAAAAGGATATAACTATAGGAGTCATTATTATAAAGGAGCTACGAAAAGGGAATAGTCGAAATCATGAAAATTGGTTCCATCATTAAGGAGGAATGTCTTGAAGGAGAAAAACAGGATCAAAAAACACTTTGGACAGTAGTCATGTGAATAGTTAAAAATGCAGAAAATGAATAAGGGAGCATTATGAGTGTGGAGAAGAAACTATACATAATGGAAACTGTGGAAGGGGAAAACATTCCAGACTGAAGGGTTAATTAGCCAACAATGTTGATTACAACTGAGACCATGTAGGAATGGGGATAGAGAAATTTGACTGTGAGGATGTAATCTGAAATAGAGGTTTTGGTACAATCATAGGAAAGAAAATAGACTACAAAAGAGTTGCCTTCAAGACAACTTCTGGATTATGAGTTTTGTTTGTTTGTTTTTGTTTTGGATTATGAGTTTTTAACTGTGGTTTGTTAACACTATCTATGAACTTCCCATCACTGAATTTGGCATGTAACTCACAATCATTTTTCTAAGCTTATAGGATGTAGACGTCTATATGAATAAACTTTTTGTTATCTAGTCTTTCAGTGCAAAGATCTCTTTCTTCAGTGATTTTATTTTTTATTCTGTTGCAGCCATTCACTTCTGTAGTCCTTGTTAGCAGATGAAATTGCTGAGCCTACAAAATTATTGATTCAGGCATCCTGATTTCTAAATGCTAGTTCCTAGATTTCGAGCTTTCTTGTTCAATATTCATACTATTTGCCGGGGAGGGTCTGGGAATTGGATCCAAGGCCTTCCACATACTAAGCACATGCTGTATGTACTACTAAACTACACCCTCAGCCCTCACTGTGTGCTGTACTTCAACTTACCTGTTCAATAATTCCTTTAATCTTTGCACTGTAGCATTTTATTCCCATTTCTTTCTTATTTCATTTGGGTTCTATGTTTTATTATTTTAATAACTCTTACTGTTATCTTAATGTCTGTTTCTCCTCTCTGATTTTTATTTCACCCTCTTGAAACCGTCAAATTCTGGATGAACTCTGCAGTATGATTTCTTTCCTTATGTCTAGTGAGAGAATGAAAATTTCATAAGAGCACAGATTGGTGATCCTATAAATTCACAATCACCACCTTTTCACTGGCCATCACTGGTAACTCTTAATATTTTCTGGATTTAAAATCATACTCTCACAAAGAGAGTTTAAAATGTTCAATTTTCATTGAACCTGCCCCTGTGTTTGCTCTTATTCTTAGAAGATGATGTCATATCCTTTTTATATGAAAAATAAAGGTCATTAGAGCTATAAACTTACCTGCAAATGCATCTAACCAATCCTTCAGTTCCAATGGAAGGAGATACTTCTTCAGCTTTCCTTAATATTCAGTCCTTCTGCCTGTCTTCTGGCTCCCATTTCCTATCTCTCATTTTTGCTGATTATTCCTCTTGCTCCTTAATTAACAGTTTCTTTCTCTTGACTGGCTTACATGAGCATTTACTTATGTCTTGGTTCATCTGATCTTTAAAAGAGACCATTGGGCTTGTTGACGCATGCCTGTAATCCTAGCACTTGGGAATCTTAGACAAGAGGATCACTCTTTAGTGTGAGGCCATACTGGGCTACAGAGTGAGTTCAAGGCCTGCCTGAACTACATAGTGAGACCCTATCTCAAAAAACTGAAAATAAATAAAATAAAATAAAATAGGAAGAATTCCTTTGATCCCATTTTGACTGTAGTTATTGTATTGCCCTACTTTCACTCTTCAGAGTGTAAGTTTAAGTTAACCACTTGTTATGTTTATATGTACTCCCCAGATACTTCTTTCCCCACTAATCTACTCTTATTAAAGTCATCAATGATTGCCATACCATTATTCCTAATGTTTTGTTTTTGATTTTGTTTTTGTTTTTGATACTGGGGATTGAACTCACGACCTTGCGCCTGCCGGGGCAGGCACTTATATCACTGAGCTAAATCCCCAGCCCTATTTTTTTGAGACAGGGTTTCACTATGCAGTTCAGGCTGTATGTTGAACTCACTTTGTAGCCCAGGCTGGTCTTGAACTCATAATGATCCTCTTGCCTCAGCCTCCCAAGTGCTGAGATTAAAGGCGTGCACCACCACGCCCAGCTCCTAGTGTACGTTTTTAATCATCCTACTTGGCCTCTTACAAACTGTTGGTGGAATTGCTCAGTTTTCTCAAAACCCCTTTTTCCATTGGTTTCTGTTGAATCAAGAGCAGTGATTTTCCTTCTGTCATTCTAAATATAAAGGAAAGTCACTGAAATGTTTTAAGTAGGGAAGGATCAATTTTGGTGTGCTAAAAGGAAAGGAGATATGCATGACTGAAAGTAAAAACATAAATTATGAAGCCAAACTAGTATAATTCAGAAATGATATTTGCCTGGACTAGAGGCAAATACAAGAGAGATTCAAGCAGTGATATCAATGAAGAGTTTTTGATAGATTGGACATAGGGCTTGAGGAATAATATATAGGCTCTGACTTAGGTACTTATGATAGATGAGAAGTTCAAGAATTTTAGGAATTTGGGTGAACAGATACATTCTGGCCATGTGTAGTTTCAGGAACCTTTAAGATTCTTTTAGGAAGTACTATAGGGGACATTTAGATACATAAGTCTGAATCTCAAAGTATCTACACATAAAAATACTGAAATTATTGATATATAAGTGATCACATAAGCAGTCATTTAATTAATTAAATGAATTAAATGGCCACTTATGTGATCATTTATTTAATTCATTTATATAGAAGAAATTATCTAGTAAAGAGTACAGAATAGGAACAGTTCTCTTAAGTAGGATGAATTGGCAAAGATGGCTGATAGCCTTGGAGAAAGGACAGCAAAAGAAGCAAACATTTTTGTACTACATCAAATGCATCATTTATCTCACTTGTTAATGGCTTTCAGTAATTTTTAGGGATTATGGGTTGATGTAGTTGAAGATGTAGCAAACATTTTCTGTAAAGGGCCAGATTGTAAATATATTAGGCATCGAGAATCATATGATATCTGCTGTGACTTTTCAACCTTACTGTTGTAGCAGGAAAGCACCTATATACAAAATATTTTAAAATAATGAGTATGACTATTTATCAATACTGAAATTTGAATCGCATATAATTTTCATGTCACAAAATGTCCTTTTGATTTTTTTCATTCATTTAAAATACAAAGCCCATTCTTAGTTTGTAGGTTGCACAATAACAGAGTAGACCAAGATTTGGCCCACCAGCTATAGTTTTGATACCTATTTCCTCTGACTTAGCTTGATGCCTGAACCATAACACTCAGCATATTTTCACTTAAGGAATTAATGTTGAATAAGTTCTTACCTGTTTGAGGCATGTGTGTGTGTGCCGATTTGGTTTGGTTTAGTTTGGTTTTACCAGGAGACAGGTCATGAAAGAGTCACTTTTCTTTAAGTGCTAAAAGCAGGAATTTAGACTTTTCTTTGCATTTAGTAATTTAATTTACTAAGTCAATATAATATTTTGTTATTAATGCCTGCAAATTTTAAAAATACATCTAATAGGTAGAAAAACAAGTATTACACTTTGAAGAGTTAATTAGCCTTTGTCTTTATATTTTTTCTTTATTTGGTCTTAGTCGTCTAAGACGATAATTTGTCTGTGAACTATGGACTGTGCACTTGTGTTGCAAGAACTTAGCATGTGAGGAAATATATACATAATGTGGTTGATATTGACAAGCTGTGATACAAATCTTGAAGCAAATTAACTGGTTTAACATCATAGGTTAATTGTAAAGGAATGACAAAGATAGTAGAAAGTAGTATTATTTATGCTGGTGCTTGAGGTCTGTGAAGAATGATGTGGGGGGTGTATCTAGATAGAGTGATAAATCCTGTAGTCTCTTGAGATCTGCATATTTTCCAGAAACTGAAAGACTGTTTTAGGTATAAATACTTTGAGATGTCTATATTCAGGCAAACCTGTAGTCATGGATTATACAAATGGATTAGTATATGTTGGCTTTTCAAGTCTGACAATCTGTATAAGAAATAACTGTTAAGGATGGGCATCAAAATTAGCTATGTTAAAAAAATGTTGGTCTCCATTCTATGCATTTTTGTTAAAACTATTTTGTTAAAACTATTCAGCTAAAATTGCCGTGTTACTGATTGTATGTAAAATTGTATGAACTGATAGGCAATTGATAATAAACTAATATAAATAATTGCTATATATCAAGAACTATTTAACACCAAACCTTAAATGTGCTGAAACAATAAGCAATAGTCAGAAAGTGGTCTTACATGAGTAACTGTTAAGTCTACTGTACAAAAATGTGGCAAACTAAGCTGTCACCATAGGATGTCTTAAGGAAAAGAAAAAGTGATAATAGAACTTGTGAGTCATATTCAGTGCCAAGAAGAAGTAACAGAGTTGGAAGATAAAAAGAGTGAGGGAAATCAGATAATCATAAGTAAAGGTGAAATGAGAATCCTGTGCAGTAATAGTAAAAGAGGAAAATGAGAAAAAAAATTTCAGGAAAAGAAGAAAGGGAGAGTCTATTCTAGTATCATTATATTATACAGAGTAAAATAATAAATATTACTATCTCATACTTATTGTGTAATTTTGTGAGGAGGTCTAAACCTACCTGACTATATCTATATTTCTTCTTCAGAAACTTTGGTTTACAATATTTCACTTTGACACTGAAAATAGGAAATTATATACATTTAATTTAATATTTAAGATAATATTTGCAAATATTAATTTCAAAATAAAATGTATATACCATGTAGTATGCTGTATTTATTTACTCAAAATGTTCTTTTAAGTGTTTCAGGCTGCATGTACCAAGTAGTTCAGACGATTGGCTCGGACGGAAAAAATCTTCTGCAGTTACTTCCAATTCCTAATTCTTCTGGAAATCTTATTCCGCTAGTTCAATCTCCAGTCATATCTGATGCTTTGAGAGGGAATACAGGAAAACCAGTGCAAGTTACTTTTCAGACTCAGATTTCCAGCTCCTCCACAAGTGCGTCAGTTCAATTGCCCATTTTACAGCCAGCCAATTCTTCAAACTATTTTCTTACAAGAACAGTAGATACAGCAGAAAAAGGTAGAATTACTTCTGTGGGAACTGAAAATTTTGTTTCTTCATTTTCTAAAGTTAAGAGTCATGGTGTGAAAATTGATGGACTCACCATGAAAACATTTGCTGTTCCTCCCTCAACACAAAGTGATTCATCTTACATTGTATGCAATCCCCCAAGTCTTCCAATGACTGTGAAATCTCCAGTTTTGCCTTCTGGGCATCATTTACAGATTCCAGCCCATGCTGAAGTGAAATCTGTACCAGCATCATCATTGCCTCCTTCAGTTCAGCAAAAGATACTTGCAGCTGCAACCACAAGTACCTCAGGAACAGTTGAGGCCTCCCAAATACCAACAGTTATTTATGTAGCTCCTGTAAATACAGTAAAAAATGTAGTTACCAAGAACTGTCAAAATATTTACCCAAAACCTGTTAGAGAAATACCAAAACCAGTGATACTAAATACCACACAAATTCCAGCAAAAGTTGCTACAGAGACACAATTAAAAGGTGGTCAGCATTCTCAAGCTACTCCAATGAAATGGATTTTTCAAGACAATCTACAACCTTGTACTCCATCTCTTGTTCCTGTTAAATCTTCAAATAATGTGGCATCAAAAATTTTAAAAAGTTTTGTAGATGGGAAAAGTTTGGGTGATAATACTATAAGTATGTCATCATTGAGTACTGTTAGTCCTAGTGGGACACAATCTATAAATGTGCCTTTAAAAGATAATGCGTTGGTTATGTTTAATGGGAAAGTCTATCTGTTGGCTAAAAAGGGAACGGATGCTCTGCCATCACAAACTGACCAGAATTCTGTTTCTGTTGATACTTCCCTAAGAAAAGACACATCACAGATAGTAAGTTCAAGTCCAGTCACAGAGATATCCAAAGAGGTTGTTAATATTGTTTTAGCTAAAAGTAAATCTATCCAGATGGAGATAAAATCACTTTCAAATACTCAGCTTTCTTCCATGGTCAATATAAGTTCAGAGAAGAATAAAAAAGTGGAGAAACCATCTCTTTCTACCACAAACCCAAATAATATGAACCAATCCAGTAACTACCCAAAACAGAGTAAGACTTTATTCACAAAGCCACTCTTTCCAGATGGATTTAGTACAGGACAGAGTGCCCCAAGAAAAAGAAATATCATCCAGAGCATAGAGAAAATAAGTTCCTCTGTTGATGCAACAGCTGTTACTTCACAACAGTGTGTTTTCAGAGACCAAGAACCAAAGGTAATTTTTCAATGTCAGGATATTCTTATATATCTATATAGAAATTTTTCCTTTCTTAACTCTCCAACTTGTCTATGATACCTGTCTCCCTCCTCACCTACATCATCACACACATAATTAAGTCAAAGTTTTCATCTTAGTAAATACTCGAGGAATACAATTGAGAGTCTAAGCAGTATCTTTTTCTTGAATCATTTGGCCTGTACATCTTTAATACAAAATTAAGCAAAAATCACAGAACAAGGATAAGAGAGTTAGGGAAGGATAATATGACTTCAAAAACCTAGTAAAGTTGTGTATGTATACATACATAAACATATATGTACACATACATATTTGTGTGTATATATATAGTGGCCTACTTTTAGTATGGGAAATCACTATGCACATAGGAGGGTTGGGGTTTTGTTTTCTATTTTTTGTGTGATGTTGGTGGGGAGACATTCAGTTTTTTTAGGCACAATGAAAAGAGTGGAAGATGGCTAGCCATACCTTTTAGTCATTAGTGGAATAGGATTTTTATCAGCATCTTTGGTAGCATGTTGTTGCTTTTGTTACTGTTTTTTTCCTTTTTAAAATCTCTTCTAATTATTCACCCCACTACTCAGCATATCCACTAGCAACATATATAGTACCTTTCTGTTCTGAATTTATGTGTGTTTGAATGCTTACTAAATATTTGTACCCACCTTTTCCTTGTTTATTAGAGGTCTATTTAGTAATGTCAGTATTTCATCCCTTCAGTACAGAATTTATTGAGCTCCAGTGATATAAGGAGGTAAATTCTGATATGTACAATATTGATGAAAGAAATATGACTTTTCCAGGAAACTAGTAACCAAATAGTGCTATGTAGATTATTATTAACTTGCCATTAGTGTCTATTCTCATTTCAGTTGCTTGAGAATGGACTACCTTTTACTCTTTTTGTACAACAAATTAAATGAGAGGTTGTAGAGGAGTGTTTTAATTTGTATTCAGTTAAATGCAGTTTTTGAATGTGGGTGGTAAAGTTAAAAGTAAAGAAACTTTTAAAGCATGTTGTATTCTTCTGGAAGATTGAAAAGTCCCTTTGTTGTCAGTCTGAAAAATAACTTGAGTAATTAGCAGCATTGTTTGTGTTTTTTTTTTCTTAATTCCAGATCCAGAATGAGATGGCATCAGCATTAGAAAATCGTACTCAAGAAAGCAAGGATGTGAAAGAGTTTCAAGAAAGCACTAATAAGGCATCATATTTGAAGAGTGATACTGAATTTAAAAAGATATTTGGTCTCACTAAAGATGTGAGAGTTTGCCTTACTCGAATTCCTGACCATTTGGACTATGGAAAAGGCTTTGATTACTTTAGCAATTTGCTGACAAGTGGTACATACAGAGAGACAGAGTTTGTGGTGAAGGAAGAGAAAAACAAACAGGTAATAATAGGTTTTAAAGTGTCCTTTGTAGGTAGCGCAAAGATAAATGGATGTATTAATTTTGATTTCCTTTTCACTCTTGTACAGTTAGTATGAATGATGATTGTTACCAAGTTTATGAATACGTATACCAAAACAGTGTTTAAAAAAACAATATATGCACAGACAACAGTGCATCCCCATTTAAGGTTTTAAGTTATTGTTCACTTACTGTTTTTTCTTTCCATTGTAATAAAAATGGCTGTAGTATTTTAACCAGTTACCCTAATCCTACTTTGGAGACTTTATGTAAAGGAAAGAGTTCAACTATAGTAGTAAATATAACCTGGCAGATTGCAGTATTATCTCAGTACATTTTAAGCAACCTATGTGGCCATTAGTAATGGAAAGAAGTATCTCAATAACTTTACCTACTGTTCCTGTATTTGTGAATAAATGTGTCATTCTGATGTAGTATTTCAAACTTCAGTGTTTCCCAGTGAAAAACTTATACATGTACCCACTCTGCAAAGAAAAAGAGAAAAATCAGTTTTATTTCTCAAGTATTTCCCAAGTACTATTATATTTTGGTGGTGGGACAGTATGATTTGTAATATGTGACTTGAGCAGTTGAATTAAACAGTGAAATAAGCAGATTATTCTCAGAAACTGTTAACTACCACACAGTAGTACCACACAGTAAGACCTGTTTCTTTCATGCTATAGTTATCTTCAGGAGATTTCATTGAGTTCAGCTTAATAGCTAAGTATGTGTATCTACCAACTTTGTTAAATTTGAAAGTATGGTATGTTATATATAAGCATATGGCAATAACTTTTTAAAATCTTATTCCATATCACAATAGAGTTGTGGTAAGAAAAGAAAAGCAAAAACCGTTAAGAAGATGGATCCCACAAAGAAGAGAAAAACAGAGAGTGCTTTTGACACAGTCATAAATGGGGAAACAAATGTCGCCGCTTCTGAATCACTTAGCAGCATTTTACCAGCTTCATACGTACCGCAACATAACATTCTCCCAAGCCACAGCAAAACCAGAGAAGAAAAGGGGACCAGTATAAAACACTGTTTCCAAGAACAGCAGGAGAAAGTTGCGTTGAATTCAAATGTAATTTTCGAACAAAGTCATTCCTTTAATAAAAATTATACTGAAGATATTTTCCCAGTGACACCACCAGAATTAGAAGAAACCATCCGAGATGAAAAAATAAGGAGACTTAAACAGGTGCTGAGAGAGAAAGAAGCAGCTCTTGAAGAAGTGCGTAAGAAGATGCACCAAAAATAACAAAATGTCCTATACTTAAAGACTTCAATGAAATAACTTTTTTAAACAGGCCTTTTTAATTAATACAGTGCTTCCCCCGTATCTACCAGAGATACATTCCATGATCCCAGTGGATGTCTGAAACCGAAGATAATATTGAACCCTTCAGTTCTTGACAGCCACTCCTATACCTAAGACTGCTACTTAAATATCAGTGTGGATACACTGGGCAAAAGAATGATTTATGTTTTGAGCAGGACAGTATAAGATTGCATTGCACTACTCAGAATTGACATACAATTTAAACTTATGAATTATTTCTTGAGTTTTCCATTTAGTATTTTGGACACCACAGAAAACAAAACTTTGAGAAGGACTCCTGTAAGTTAATTATATATGCATTCTGAAAGTGGTTTTGAATAGGAGACTTGTTTTTTCATCAGTTGATTATAAAATTTTATTTAAGGAATACAGAAAAGTTTGATTCACATGACATGTGAATAATGGGGTACCTGAACCACTGTTTTTGGAAGGAAAAATTGTTCTATTTTTCTATTGTCTTACTGGAAGCTCCCCAAGTTTAGGTATTTGTACAGGGCTTTTGTTACTGTATCTTTAGCTAAACTGCTCATGTATTGCTCCAATAGTAGTTACTGTATACTGTTGAAATTTTGCAATTCAAGAGAAGAAATGAGCTGTAAACATAACTTTACCATTGAATTTGTGTATGTACTTTTGGTCTCCTTACTCATAAAATGATAATGCCTTCTATTTGTCATTCTTAATTTTTTTAAATTTCATGAAAGAAAATGTATTATAGCAGCATTATTTAAATGTTGAGATATTTCTAAAGTATGAAAGATACTTATTTTATAACTCTACAAAGTTATTTTGTAAATCCAAAACAGTATTTAGAGTTCAGGCTGTTTGAATGTTTGATATATTATTGGCTTAAAGTGATGTGTTATTGGGCAGCAGTTCATTCTCCTCCATTCCTTTTTTTTGTATATGTGTACATGTTAAATAGGGTGAAAAATAGATCTGAACACTTGTCACATTTAATACTTATTAACCTGTATACTTAACAGAGTCATACATTTTTGTCTGGCTAATCTCTGATTTTGGAGAGATTATGAGACTAGTGTGGGCATAGGGATTAAGAAAGTGGAAGAGAATAAAGTAATTAAAATAATTAACAAGTCCTGGAAACAAGACACATTTTAGAAAGAACTATGCAATGGCATATAAAAATAGTAAAGCAGAAAATACTGAACAAGAGTGAAACAAATCGATCAACTAGATTCTTTTCTTTTTAGTAGCAGTTTTATTGAAATATAATTCGCATACTATAAAACTCACCCTTGTAAAGTGGTTTTATTCAAAGGTGTGCCTCTATCAAAACTTAACTTTAGAACATTTTCAACATCATCAAAACTCATGTCCATTAAGCAATCAACTCATTCCTCATTCCCCTATCTAAGCAACATGGTGTTTAGATAGAATTACTTATTGTGAACATTTTGTATACATGAAATTATATATTTACTTTTGTAATTTTTTTCCAGTTAATATTTGCAGTATTTGTTACATTTAGTTATTTCATTATTTATTGCCAAATAATATTCCATTGTATTGATACACAGTCATCCCTCAGTATCTGTGGAGATTAGTTATAGAAACCCCAAGGATACCAAAATCCATGGATGTTCGTTCAAGTCCCTTATATAAAATGGCACAGTATTTGCATATGTTTCATCTTCCTATGTAATTTACATAATTCATAGATCACTTATAATACCCAATACAGTATAAATTATGCATAGATAATTATACTGTCTTGTATGGAAAATAAGGAAACAGTGTCTATTCAGTACAGATGTATTTATTTTACAAAATTTTTGATGCAGTTTGGTTATGGAGCTTACATAAAGTGGGCCAATTGTACCACACTTTTATTTGTTTGTTTCTTATAGGCATTTGGGTTGTTTCTATTTTGGGTACGTAAAATATTTCTGTGAATTTTAAAGTACAAGTTTTAGTGTGAACATGTTTTCAGTTCTTTTGGGTATATTCCAAGGAATTTAATCATTCAGTCACACAATAACTCTTATGTTTAACATTTGAATAGTTGCCAAACTATTCAGTCAGGTTTCATTTCCTCAACTTCACTAAAGCACATCTTGTCAGTCACCAGTGATTGCCATGTTACTCTATCCCTAGATAAGTTATCAAGTTTCATAGTTTTTCAGTAGAACATTATCTAACAAATTACTACTTTCTTTCATAAATGTATAAATATTACAGAAGTAATATATGTGTATTATAGAAAATTAGAAAATATAGCAAACTGAAATACTAAAAATTAAAATATCACATTCCCATTATTGAGAATTTATCACTTAAGACTTTAATGTGTGTCCTTTCTGAACTTTAAAAGCATTCCTCCCTCTATATATTTATATGTGTATGTGTGTTATCAGAATAAGGTTCCTACTTAGGCTATTTTGTATCCCACTTTTAAAGTCAACAATCTTAATCTATTCCTTTGAGTAAACTTTCGTCTCTTCTGATACTGATGCCAGCTTCACAACTTTGACCCAAGAATATGATTTATATTTCTCCAAAACAGTGTCAAATGTAGGACTATGCATTTTACCTGGCTGTTATGCCATAAAGGTTTTTTCCACTTAACACATTTTATAAAACACATTGACGTTTTGTTTTTTGTTTGACCAGCAAATTGGCCTTTTTACTTTGATATACTTTTGCCTGCAGAAAACTGTACTCCTACTTTATTATTTAGCTTATTCTCCTCAACACTTTCATTTGCCTCTGTGCTTCTACTCACTTTTTTGGTGACCTCATCCAGTTTCATGGCTTTAAATGCTATATGTTGACACGTTGCAGCTTTTTATTTTCAAATATGTCTCTTAGATTTGTACAGCAAACTGCCTTTTAAAATCTCTGTTAGGTGTCTCAATAAATATCTCAAACATACCCAAAATGGAAATAATGCTTTTTCCCCAAACTCCCTTTACTTACCATTATTCCCATTTTAGCTAATGACAACTTCATTGCACCAGTTACTCTGGCCCCAAAATTTGTCATACTTGTTTCCTTTCTGTAACATCCTACTCCCAATAAAAATTGGTGGGTTCTATCCCCAGTGCAATGATTAGTGCTGGAATAGATTATTAGTGGCCTTGTAAATGGTCTCCTTTCTTTGGTTGAATTCTACCTTCTTCTTGACACAGAAATTGAAGAAAAATATTTCTATTTTATCTTTTTTTTTAAGCCTTTAAAATACTGTAAACAGTTGGGATACTGCTCAACTTCTTAGACTATGGGATCAAATTATACACTGCCATCCTCAATTCCTCTTTCACACTAATTGAAATACAGTACATTTTGTTGGAACAGTTTCCAAAATACCAGCTTTACAAAGATGTGAAATATAGCATAATTTAATCTTAAAGATATAAAGTAAACTTGTAGTTCATGCAAACTCAAACATATTTAATCACCCTAAAAGATTAAGATACTACATATGTTAGCATTCTGTTGCTATAATGTGTACTTGAGATAATTTATTTTGGCTCAAAGTTTTAGAGGCTTTGGTTCATTATTGATTGATTGTGCTGTTTTCGAGCCTCTGGTAAAGTAGCACATTTTAGTGGGGAGAACATGGCAGAGCAAACTGCTCATGTCATGGCCAGGTAGCAAAAGAGAGAGAAAGAGACTCTAACGCTGATCTAGTTAAGTTCACCAATATCCATTATATTGCTAAATCTAACAGCTTAATCTTCATTTTAATCTCTCCATAGCATTTGATCCTTTTGATCAGTCCGTCACTATTGAAACGTGTTCTTTACTCTGCTTCCAGGATACGTTATTACTATCATTGGTTTTTTTTCTTTTTTTTTTTTTTTCTCTCTTTTTTAGACAAGAGTCTCACTATACAGTTTAAGCTGGCCTTGGGCTCACTTTGTCTCATTGTTTTCCTAATACCTTATTGACTACTTTTTCTCAATCTCTTGCTAATTTCTCCCCTTCTCTATAGTTTCCTAATGTTGGAATTACTTCTGTTAAATATTTTTATTTTACATCTATGCTTAGGTGATAATCTCATCTAATTCTTAAGGATCAAAATACCCATCTCTGTCTGGACTTTAAAATTGGATCAGAGATATAAAATGGTGAGCTACAGAAAGCTTATATTCACAAGTTGTTCTGGAATCTTAATCCAAAGCAATAGGTACATAACTATGAGAAGCTGGGAGTACATAAGAAATTACAGGACTACACTGTAAGAACAGCTGAGGGAAACCCTAAAAATTAGTAATTAGGTAAGTAAATTAACTGAACCATTGGGCACTGAACGGTAGCTCAGAGTGGGAGGGAGAGCCCCCCTCCCTCATGCAGTGGTAAAAGGAATAACTGGACATTTTCTTAGGAGAACTAACTGTGCTACAGTCCAAGCAGACAAGACATACGACTACAGCCAAGTGAACAAACATATTGCTACATTTAGACAACGTTGGATTTGAAAGCCATCTTAGTAGCTCCCCACCTTCTTCCCTCAGTACTACTAGAGAAATGGTCTTGGACTGAAGTAGGGCAGCAAGCCATCTTGAGCAACTGCCTCTGAGTAGGCACAGAAAATTCTGACATTTTCAGAGCTCCAAGATGAAAGTATGGCTGCTACAGGGAGAAAGTGGCTACCTTCCCTAATAATCAGAATGAGCCCAGGTAAAGGGTAACTGACATGGTAAAACTATAATCATGAGATAGAAGAGAATCATCACCAATTTGTGTGAGACTGAATTCTAGGCCAACTGTAGAATTCTGGAGGTATAGATTGTGCGACAAGTAATTTGAATGTAATGGTAGGAAGTGAATTGACTCAAATAATGTTTTGTGGTGTGAGAAGGTCTGGGTCTGAGTGCACCCCAGCAGGAACTAGTGGAAGGCAAGATGCCAGTGGTCCTGAAAACAAACACAGTCCTTGTGTACACATCCTCCATCTGGTCTGCCCTCAGACTGAAGACAGAATTGCACCAACACTAGCCAGCAACAAGTCCAGAAATAACAGCCTGGAAATTCATGGAACACTGGCCCATTGTTCAGACCTGCCCATGAATTACACAAGTAACAATTGGAAGTATAGATTTTCTAATGCCTCAGCTCCCAGGTAGAGAAGTGAAGCTCTGCTTCCTGTCAGCTATATAAGACCTCTCTACTTTTGACTGAGGAAAAGAGCTCTGGACTTAGACTCCATTATAAATACCAACACAAAAAGAATTATTGGACAGATTTTTTTTCTTTTTCAGTTTTTTTTAAGATCTTCCTTTTTGTAAACCCTGGAGGGGTGTGTGTGTATTTTATGAGTGCTAGTTATTGCTTTTACTTCTATGGTATCTTACCATGACACATGTTCTCCCACAAGAAGGGCTATTTTGTAGAATCACCTTTTTTTGTCTTCCATGATTGGATTCAGTTTCTCTGTGACTCTTCTTTACATTTATATTTTCTGCATCTCTTCTTTCTTTTCTTCCCCTCACATACCTGCTGAAATCTCTCCTCCCTGTCCTCTTGTATATCGATGTCATTAACACTTTTCCCTTGATTTCTCTTTTAAAGTGTATATATGGGGTATGTGTGTATATGGAGATGTGTTAATTTTTGATTTTGCTTCTATACTGTTTTACTTTGATTAAGTTCTGCATCAAGAGTTATGTCTTGAATCTTAATTTGTTTCTGCTAGTTTATTAATTGAATCCAGTCCCCTATGTCTTTTCTCACTTTCCATTTATATTTTCTTCTTTCCATCCTGCACGTAGCCTCACAAGTCTTCCTTCATTCTCATTTCTTGGTATAAAAACATCAAATCATTTTTTTCTTGTCGTTAATCTTTCCTTTTTACTTAATTGTTCTTTTTTTCTTCTTCCTGTTTACTACCCTAGTCATTACTACTATTCTTTTGTTTTTCTGGTGGTGTGACCAGGATTTTTAAGGGAAAAGATCTAATACAGGACATGTAATTTATAGGACTATTTTATAATATTCACCCAAAGAGTCAAATGCAAAAGATCCATACTGACCCAAAGAATCCAGTTGATGGCCTGGATCCCACAGTGATGTTCTGCATGAGTCTTGTTGAAGACCTAGAGTCCATGGCAATGTCCTCTATGAGTCCAACTGAAAGCCTAAAGCCTAGACGATGTCTCATGCAAGTCTCTTACCAATGATCTGCACTGGGAAGGGCCAAAGGTCGGTGGTGGAAACTAGAAAGTACAAGCAGGATGAAGGATATGTGCCAGCAGGCTGAGGGATATACACTGGATCCAGGGAGCAAAGCTCAAGATAAGGACAGGAACTCCCCCAAAAAGAAACACAACCATCCTCAGAGAGTAAGGACCCAAGCTCCTCTGACGAGCACAGTTGAATTCGTATCAGGAAAACCAGTGAAACAAGCTACTCTAGGAGAAACAACAGCACACCATCTTCCCCTCCAGTTCTTTTCAGGCTGTTTGCAACAGTCCTAAGGTGGCCCTTCAACACCCAGAACCACACTGAATCAGTCTAGCTGGGTATTACAAGTTGACTATTAGTCAATTCACCACACTTAGGTTATTGAAAGACTAGAGAAATTTTAAAGGAAGCTTTAAATTGCATGTTGATATGTGATTGAATCATTACTGGAAATTGATCTTTCCTTATAATAAAGTATAGGAACTGTGTGTATTATTTTGAATAGGTTTACTTGGCGCTTTCTCGCTGAATCACACACAAACCTGAGGGCACATCACAAGGAGAAACTTACTTGTTAATCGTATCTGCAATATAGTGACAGAGCTTTCTATCTCAGCTTATTTACAGACTCCAAAACAAAAGCACAAGAATCATGAGAAAACAAGGCAAATAGATCCTTCCAAAAATAATATGTTCCCAAAAGGTGATTCCACAGATACTGAAGTGAATAAAATCTCAGACAGTTTTTAAAACTGAGAATTTAAATGATCAAGTAAATCAAAAGAGAGACTATGACAAAGAGTTATGATAAAACAAATTCTGAAAAGGAAAACTTCAATAAGTCAAAAACCAAAATCTCCCTCCATACCTCCAGTCTTCCCCCTGCCTTTTTATTTATTGATTTATGTTTATAATATAAAATGGTGATGTTGATGTGGAGGAATTGACAACATACTTTCAACATATCTTGATCATTTTTGATCCATTTACATCTCTCTTACCTTCTCCTCCCCCTTAGGCCTTTTTTCAACTCCAAAATTCTGCTGCCTTATTTTATACCTTCTCAATTTTGTGTATTTATAGTGGTATTCTCATTTAAAAGAAACCATACAATGTTTAACTTTCTATGTCTGACTTACTTCACTTAGCATTATAGTCTCAAGTTCTGTTTTCCTGCAAATGACATGTTTTTTCTTTTTTGTGGATAAGTAACATTCCATTTGTATGTCTGTGACATTTTATTTGCCCATTCATCTGTTGTTGGATATCTAGGTTGTTTTCAGAGCTTAGCTATTGGGAATTGCACTGATTCAAACAAAAGTCTTGGCAGTACACAAGATCATTCAGGAGAAGGTATATCCGGTCTTGAAGGTAGATGAACTAAAATAGTCAATCATAATGCAAAATTAAGAGCAGTCAAAAGATTATCCAGGAGACCCTAGAAGTCTCTTAAAAATAATATCTGGATTTTATGAGGGCACTGAAGTAGAGGCTATTAATGTAAAACATTATTCACTGAAATTACTACAGAAAATTCCCCTAACATTGAAATCAGTACACAGATAAAAGAGACACTTAGAACCTAAAATAAACATCACCAGAAAAGAAATCTTCATGACAGATAATACTCAAGATGCCAAGATCTCAGAACAAAGAATATTAAAAACTTACAGAGATATACCACATCACTTACAAAAGCAAAACCATCTGAATAACACCGCAAGTCTCAATAGAAACCTGAAAGGTCAGGGAGACTTGGAGTGAAAAATTTGAAACCCTGACAGAATTGCTAACCCAAATTACTATTTCATTCAAAGCTATCCTCCAGAATTGAACAAGGACAAATAAAGACCTTACATGATAATGGTAAACTAATTTATGAAGAAAATATGTAAGGGAATATTAGAGGACAACAGTGTCTGTGAGGAAAAATGAAACTCACTGCAAGAGTACTAAATGAGAAACAAATGAATCAAGCACTGGAAAGAAGCATGACAGGAGATAGTACATAACTTTCAATAATAATATTCATGTAAATGGTGTTAACTCTCCAATGAAAAGTCACAGGCTGGCAGATTGAACAAAAAATGAGCTATTTTTATGTTCCCAGCAAAAAACACACCTCATCTGAGAAGACATACACAACTGAAAATGAAATGATGGGAAATGATATGGCAAGCAGATGGAATCCCAAGGCATGCAGGAGTAGACATACTTTTGTCTGACAAAGTTGACTTTAAGCCAAAGCTGTTCAGAAATGACTAGATTACTACATATTGGTAAAGGGAACAATCCACAAAGATTTACAGTTATATATTTAAATATCACCACACCCAACCCAATTCGATAAAATGAACATTACTTGACATAAAAAGAGATATTGATATGGTCTTAATAAGTGACTTTAAAATTCTACTCTTCCAAATAAGTCAACTGCAAAAAAAATCAACAAATATACACAATTTAATCTACACCATATGACAAATGAATTTAGCATATTCCCAGAGCATTTTATCTAACAATAGCAGAATACAAATTCTTTTCAGCCACTCATGAATTTTTTTCCAAAATATAACATATTTTAGTCCATAAGGCAAGTCTTACTAAGTATAAAAGAATTGAAATTCAGCACATTGTAATGAAATGAAACTAGAAATCAACAGCAAAAAAAATCAAAGAAATTACACATACATATCAAGATTAAATAACACACTCTTGGAAGATAAGTGGGTCAAAGAGTGGAAAAAATTTAAAAATACCTAGATTCATATGACGATGGAAACAACGTATCAATCTGTTATATGCAGAATATATTATAAGCAGAAAGTCTATAGAAATGAGTGCCTACATTAGAAAAAGTAGTAAGAAACAACTTATATGCATCTCAAAGTCAGAAAAACAAGAAAAATTCAATCTTGATCCAAATAAAAAAAAGATCAACAGAAATTAATGATATTAGGACTAAAGAAATTGAGTCAAAGTTGGTTCTTTGAAAAGAGCAATAAAGTTGATAAGCCTTTAGTCAGACTTACTATAAAAAGACAGGATGAGAGCAAGGAAGGGAGGGAGGGAGAAAGGAAATATCTGCATTAATAAAATTAGAATTAAGGTGACATTATAATACACAGAAAATAGGATTATTACACCATTTTAAAACATTTCAATAAATTGAAAAATGTAAAAGAAATGAGTATTTTTTAGACTTACCCAGATTGATGAGACATATGTAACATGCCAAAATTGAACCAAGAAGATTTTTAAAAAATCCTAAACAGATCAGTAATGAGTAATAAAATAGGAAATGATGAACACTTTACCAAATAAGAAAAGCCCAGGACCCAGTGGATTTACTATTACATTTTACTAGACCTCAAGAGAAGAAATGATACCAGTGCTTCTCCGAATTTTCTATTTAATTGAAAGAAAAAGCATGCTTCCAAGTAAATCCTTGCAAGCCAGCATACCAAGATATCAACATGAGATAAGTCAACAAAAAGGGAAACCACAGACCTGTATCCTTGATGAACATAGATGTATAAATCCTCAATACGATACTTGCAAACAGAATTCAAAATCATTACAAAAAATTATTCACCATAATCAAGTTGGTTTCATCCCAGACACAAGAATGTCTCAATATATGCCTATCAAAAAAATTTAATGCTCCACGTACATAGAATGAAGGATAAGTCACATGATCATCTCAATGCACTCAGAAAAAGCCTTTGACAAAATTCAACATCCATTTGTGATACTGGTAAAAAGTCCTAGGAAAATAGGTGTACAAAGACACTATACTAAACTGATAAAAAGCTGTATAAGAAAAGCCTACAGTCTATGTCATACTGAACAGTGAAAAACTGAAAGCATTTCCTCTAAAGTCAGAAACTAGACAGAAATGTCCACTCATATTCTTTTAAATGTAGTCCTCAAACTTTAGCCAGTGGAATCAGGTAAAAAAGAATAAAAAGGAATATGACTAGGAAAGGAAGAAATCAAGTTGTCTCTATCTGCAGATGATATGATTCTTTACATAGATGACCCTCCCGACAAAAACTCCACCAGAAGAATTTGATATTTGATAAATTCAACAAAGTGGAGGCATAAAAAATCACACAAAATATTGTTCCTATTCAACAATGAATGAACGACTAAATTAGAAAATAATTTGATTTATGACAGTTTTAAAAAAGCCTAAGAATTGATCTAAGCAAGGAGAAAGAAGACCCTGATAATGAAAATTACAGAACTGTGAAGAAAGAATTGGAATGGAGCATTAGAAAATAGAAAGATGTCTATTGTTCTTAGATTGGCAGAATTAATATTCTTAAAAATATTACCAAAAATGGTCTATAGATTTAATGCAATCATTATTAAAATATCAACAACATTCTTCAGAGATCTGGAAACAGCAATTGTAAAATTCACATGTAATCAGAAAAGACAGAATAACTAAAGAAATACCAAACAAAAAATTATAATGCTGGAGTCATCACCATCAGATTTTGATTCGTACTTCAAGGTCATTAACAAGAACACGTTACTTGTACAAAAGCAAACATGTAGACCAGTAGCTTATAATAGAAATAAACCATGTGTTTGATGTGTTTGATTGTTTTTCTTTGTTTTAGTGAGGGTCTGACTACTTAGCTCAGGCTGGCTTCAAACTCACAGTGATCCTCCTGCACAGCCTCTGGAGTGCAGGAATTATAGGCATGCACCACCATTCCTGGCTATTTGATTTTTGATGAGGGGGTCAGAAATATATGTTGGGGAAAAGATAGTCTCTAACAAACAGTACTGGAAGAACTAGTTGTCCACAGGCAGAACATTGAAAGTAGATCCCCAAATCACTATATACTAAAGCTCAATCAAAATAGAACAGAGACCTACAGAAAAGTCATTGAAAAATACAGTGAATGTTTAATTTGTTTTGTTTTTGTTTTTTGTTTTTTTATTTTTCGGGGGAGAGGACCCAAAATCAAACTCAGGACCTCATGCTTACCAGGCAGGTGTGGTACCGCAGAGCTATATCCCTAATCCTAAATATTTAATTTTTAAAAGGTATTATGGTGAAAGATATTGCCACTAATCACGCTCAAAATATCCTCACTTTGAACACACTTATCCCATTGTTTATGCTACTTTCTGAAGCAATTCTGCATTCCTCTTTTATATGTGTCTTTAGCTGTGCCCCGCAGCTGCCTTTAATGTCCTGAATAAAATCAAAATTGTCTTCAATGTTCCTTTTGACTTTATGGAAGTGCCAGAAGTTACTTCTGTAAAGTGCCAGATCCTGTAAACAAGGTAGAATAAAACACAGAATTTTTACCAGACTGTTTTCCCATCGGATGGCACTTCGCACGAGCATTTACTATGTTATTTTTTGACACAATTCATAAAGACACTCATGAAACAGAGCTTCCAAAGCTGCTTCTCAAAGTCGGAAGAATACTGGTGTTAGTGTGCTTGAAGTGAATAATTTTGGGGGTATTAATAGCAATGTGTCTTTTACTTTGTTTTTAGTTTAAGTATTTTCCATGTATTTTGATTATGCCTCATAGATGAAAAAGAAAAAAGGAAAACAAAAAACAGAAACTTCAAAACCATTGAAAGGCAACATAAAAGTACTCACTTGAGATATAGTGCGACCCTGCCTCAAAAAACTAGGGCCGGGAGTGGCTCAGTGGCTTAAGTGCCTGTCTGGCAGGCGCGAGGTTGTGAGTTAAATCCCTGGTGCCGCAAAAAAATAAAAACAGGACTCCTCCCAAGATGACAGCACCATAAACAGCAAGGTAAATGACCTCTCTAAAAGATACCATCCAGATGCTGGAATATAGCAATGTGGGGAGGATAAAAAGGAAGGAGGCAGGTCCTCCAGAACCAAGAAGAATCTAAAGCGAGAATTGAAGCCCACAGCAAGAGTGGAAAGAGGTAATTAAATGGGGAGAGCGGTGGCTGGTGGAGCCTCTGCCTGGAGCCTGACCCTCTCTGTGAAAGGTGTTCCTGGAACCTGGGGACTCATGGTCCGAGAGCTGAGACCACAGCGGCTGTGAAGCTGGAGCCATCAGCCCAGCGAGACAGCATTGGAGGAGAGTGACAATGAACAGGGGGAGCCGACCTGCAGAACTGTGAGTGGAGGTTCTCACCCTCCCACATGAGGGAGAGATAGTTGGGGAGACATCTTGGAGTTGGGCTGGGAACTCCTGGCTGGGCGTGGATCCACGGAGGTCACTCAGGCTGAGCCCTGTCCCTGTGTGCATTCTGGGGACAACCTCAGAGGGTCCCTGCAGGTGACAGGCTTGGTCTGAAGACAGCAGCTCTGCACACGTTCCAGGGGTGTTGCGGAGAGTCTGTGGTTAACCGGTTCACGGGCCCAGGTTCACAGCCAGTGGCCGGCTGTATGCGCACCACACCAGCCATTGTGGCACCAAGGCAGGCTGGGGAAAGGCAGTGGATAGCGCTGTAACAGCGCCCCCAGTGGCAACCATCAGATATCCATAGTCAGCCCTTGCTGGAGGAACCAGTCTCAATTGGGAGAGATTACAGCCAACGTAGGGAGCACCTGGGTCCCCAGTACCAATTCGCCCAGGGGAACAAAGGAAAATGCCAAGACAAAAAAGCAGGGGGCAGTCTCTGGCCTCCAGTTCAAGCAGAGCAAATCCAGGAGATGCAAACAGAGATCAGGAGTCCCACAACTGAAGTTTCTAAGGTGATGGAAATGGAAGCAAAGAAAGAACTTCAAGACGCCATAAAAGAAATTAGAGCAGAAATGCTGACTCAACTAAAGGAAGAAATGAAAACCATAATAAAAGATCTGCTAGGCAACCCTAAAGGAGACATAGATGAAAAAATGGAACATAGGGAAATGAAGGAAACCTGGAATGAACAATAAAAAAGATTTAGAATACATGAAACAGATTGAAAGAGATTACCAGGAATTCAAAAAATCCAATGAAAGTTGGCAAAACCACCTGAAGGAAACTAAAGATAGACTTTTAAACTTTGAAGATGGGTTTACAGCTTATGATTGAGAAAGGAAAGATCTCTTAAAAATAACAAGAAACCTGGAACTAACAGTACAACAGCTACAAGACAACCCAAAGAAACATAACAAGAATTAAAGGTGTGAGTGAAAAAGCAGGGGTCGATACAAACCAAATTAAAAGCCTATTTACAGAAATAATTTCAGAAAACTTTCCAAACATGGGAACAGGAAGAGACTTTCAGATAAGTGAAGCATATAGAACTCCAGCTAAACATAACCAAAATATAACTACACTCAGACATATAATAATCAAGATCCCAGAAATTCAACACAAAAACAGATTATTAAGAGCTATTAGAGGAAAAAAAAACATCACCTACAAAGGAATACCCATCAGAATCACGACAGACTTCTCTACACAAACCATCAGGTCCAGAAGAGCTTGAAGTGAAGTATTTCAAACCCCAAAAGAAAACAACTTCCAACCCAGATTGATGTACCCTGCAAAATTATCTTTCAAAATCAATGGAGAAACGAGATACTTCCACGACAAAGAACAACTAAAGGAATTTATGACAACCAAGCCAACCCTACAAAGAATACTGAAGGACATTTTAGAGAGAGATAAAAGTCCACAGCTCCAGAAACAGCAGCAGAGGGATATCATTGAGTGGGGAAGACAACTGAATAATCCATCATCAGGATTTGAGTCCAGTAATGTCTTCAATGAGCTGTATAATTAGATCTTATTCTATCTCAACCCATCTAATTTTATTATATATGATAACATAGACAGCTATTCCAAAGATAAAATATATTAAGATAGCCTTTATTGATATTTAATCACCTTGTTTTGAAACCCTTTATTGCTTTCATTGTTCCGTTTTGAGTGATTTTAACCTATTTTGGTTTGTTTGGTTGTATTATAACATGATATAGAAAACTGCTTCAAAGATAACATGAGGCATTATAGAAATCAACATATTACTATGTATTGCTTCCATTGTTTTATTTGTTATTGGTTTTATTCAGTACTATATTGTTTGCTTATATTAGGCCCAATGGTATGGGCAGTTATTTTGAAGATAACAAGAGGTATTACAAGGGGAAAGGAGGAAGGAAGGAAGGGAAAAGGAAAAAGACACAGATATTTATGTAGGTATACATAAGATGGTCAAAATGACTATACTACTAAATGCATTAACTATTGAAAGAGAACAGTTGACATTCATATGATTGGATCGATTTTACATGTCTATATCTGTCAATCTGAGCAACCCCTTTGAAGGTAATGATATACAGTGTTACAACCACTGTCAAACTCCAACCATCTCATTTTGTAAATGTCTAATGTTACAGTATTGCATTTGTTGTTGTTGTTTGTTGGTCCCTTTAGCTTTTTGTTTCTCTTTTCTGTGACCATTGTTTTATTTTTTATTGGCTTTATTCTGAACTATTTTGTTTGATTATATTAGGCCTCATGGTATGGGCAGTTATTTTAAAGACAGCAAGAGGTATTCCAAGGGGAAAGGAGGAAAGAAGGAAGAGAAAAGGAAA
>RJWM01022146.1:0-34152 GCA_004363535.1 Dasyprocta punctata | reverse complement strand
AGAGAGACAAGGAGACATAGAGACAGAAAGACAAAGACAGATAGGAGAAGGGCCAGCCTCTTCAAGGGCCGCACATGTAGACCCACATTTAGTTTAATATTCTGCTGTCACTGTTTTGAAATTCTTAATAATTTTTCAACAAGGGATCCAGCATTTTCACTTTGCACAGGGCCCATCCTAGACCTAATCCTTCTTCCCTTCCCTTGTAGCCCTGTAGGAAACTTACAGAGAGACCTACTCACAGTTAAAGTCAGACAACATTCCAACTAAATTGATCCTACAGTTTCATTTCTGCAAGTAAAGCTTACCATTAAGGAACTTCATTCCAACTCACCAAACACTAAAAACCAACCTTTGGAATTGCTCCAAGTCCTGAGTCCCTTCATATTTTAAGTTTACGCATTTTGAAAAAACCCAGGCCACAAAGTCAGCTAGAACGTTTTAAATTATGGGCGTGGCCCAAGTGTTATTTTTAAGCCATTAAATGAATCCTTTCAAAGTTTGAACTTTTGCAAAGTTACTTCTGTGCCGAAAGCTTTTTAATGATCAGAAAATGGGAATTTGCTATAAAAATGTTGACACAAGCCTACTCCCAGGGCAGCTTCTCTGCTCTCTACATAGTACACGGGCAATATGGTAAAAACAGCAGCAATGCGAAACTGACAAGAAGCAGAGTCCTTAAGCAGGCACCGGGGACAGAGTTGGTGACTCTGTGAAGCTGGGGTGGGTTCTGTCATTGGACTGAATGCTCTTGTCAATTCCTTGGCCAGCAGATTTTGCTCGTCTTATTATATTTACTTCAAGGTGCAAAGGGAATGGTGATAGGCTACACAACCTCTGCCTTCTTAGAGAAAGAAGGTTTAAGAGAGGATGCTGAAAAGATAGGCTTTGATGTTCAGAAATTATCATTATCTTGGTGACAGAGTTGATGAAGTCATTTTTAGGGACCACTGTGTTTACTGTGGTTTGGTCTTTCATACCGCACTCATGTACATATTTCTTTGTTTTTGTATCTTGGAAATTTGGAACCATTTTTTTTTTAAACTGATTTTGCTCTTTCACATTCAGAAACCAAGTGCTGGGTCAGTTCCCACCTTTGACTGTGTGGAGTTGAAATGGTACTGGTGCTTCTTCTTAACAGCAATGACAGTGACTAAATATATGTGATGCTGCTTGTTGCCAAGCCAAGTTTGTACCCCATTCGCATCACCAGTGATGGCACATCTCACAACAATACTTGTTAGTGCTGGGGCTGATTCAACAGATGGAGTCCAAAACAGTGTTTATACAAGTTCTATAAAAATAGTGGCTTAAAAAACACATTGGCAATTTTATGGTAGATTGAAGAACAAAAAAGAAACAAAATCACTTATGATTTAGATTAGCTTTTCCCAATTGTGAAAATGTTAAGGGAAGAAAGAAAGAAAGAAAGAAAGAAAGAAAGAAGAAAGAAAAGAAAAGATAGATGGAGGGAGACAGAAGACAGAAAAGACCTGGTATAGATTAGAAGAAGTAGATATTCAAATGAAGAACAACCCTTCTGATACATACAGTAGCTTCTATATGAGACTGATTTAATCAGCATGCTATTTGTCAGAGTTGGCTGGGAATCTTTATTGTCACCATTAAGATTTAAGAAGCAACTGAAGGATTAATAACTTTATATGAGTTGGGCCACACTGTGGTGGAAGCTATTTAAGTCCTATATATAACCACAAAAGTTCTGGAATTTAAAATTTAAAAAAAATTAGAAATCATATAATCCAGGATAACCAGTATAACTTTCAGCAATCCTGGACATAGTCTAAATTTGCATCATCCAGGACAATTGCTCTTAGCCACATGTAGATAGGAGCATTTGAAATATGGCTAGTATAACTAATAGATTAAAATTAAAATTTAATTTAATTTAATTTAATTTTAAATAGTCACATGTGGATATAGACTACCATATTGGGAAGCATGCATTCTAAATCAATGCTTATTTCACAAAATTGGAAAGGGATCCTAGAGAGGGTCAGAACGTTCAGTAAAGTTGCACATTCACTCAGTGAAAAATAAATAGCATCAGAGCCGGAGGACTGACTTTAGCCTGATTTTCTGTGAGCTCAAGCAGTGATATCCAGTTCCTGGTCTATAACCAGGTATAGAAGAGCTCAAAGCAGAGGGACAGAGTGACAAAGAGCTTTTATTTTCCATAAAGTTCACATTAGTCAAGCTTTAATGTCTTGTGAATTTTTTTTTTTTTTGGTGTTATTTAGTTTTCTACACTACTGTATACAAATTCCACATACCATTTTAGAATTGTTAAATAGAAATGAAAAGTAAAATATTGACATCTGACTGTTGATCTCCCAATCTGTTTGCTTTTTTAAAATTTATTGGTATGAGAAGTCAAGTACTAAAGTTTTAAGGATATGACTTAAACCCCAGATAAGTAGTTCATCAGCGTGTGGTATAGCCTCTTCTGAACATATCATTTCTCAGAAAGCAACCATTTCATACACCTCTTTCAAAACTTCCACATGTATGAAATTGTACATAAACACAGTGTGATAAAAAAAATTACTGTGAATGTTTGAATTTTTAAAAAGTTTATTATAGTAAAAGATACATTGCCATCAATCTCCCTCAACATAGTCCTCCTTGCTTCAAACACACTTATTCCATCATTTATGTCAGTCTGAAGCAGTTCTGGAGATCCTCTTTCCTAAGGGTCTTTAGTTGTACTGTCAAGGCTGCCTTCATGTCCGGAATTGATTTGAAATGTGCACCTTTCATTTTGACTTTAGGAAAGAGCCAGAAGTCACATGCACCAGATCCGGTAAATACAGTGGATGAAGACACACTATAATGTTATTAAGTCTATCTCTCTATTGGATGTCACTGACAGAAGCATTCACTGTATTTCTAATCACACCTCATAAAGATACCCCTGAAAGAGAACTTGCAGAACTGCTTCTGAAAGTGACAGGATTGAGGGAATAAGTGTGTGGAAACTGAGGGGGAGTATTTTGAGGTGAATTGGGGATAATGTGTCTTTTATTATAATACATTTTTTTAAAAAATTTCAACATTCACTCTATTTTTCCATCACACCTTGTATGATAAACACTGTAGTAACTCTTCACAGAACAGAACCAAGCTTTTTAAATGATGTGCTCGCTCAATGCAAACATGCAAGTTACCTGAGAACATTGATTTTTTCCTTAGTCATTAATTCAAACTGATTTTACCATAAGACGTCTTCTAAACATATAGCACTTTTTATTTCATAAATAAATCCTTTTATCCACATTCTGTCATGTAATCCTGATAATATTATGAAATACAAAACATAAAATTGCTAGAGATTCCTGTGTTGCAGTCAGAAGCCAGATTAAAAAAGGCTTCCCTGAGGACTCACGGGTAGGACCTGTGTTCCAGGACTGCCACAGGGTCCCGAGGCTGTGGCCAACTACATTTATAGTGTATTTCAGAGATTTAAAAAGTGAGAAAGTGAAAGCTGGTGTTAGGACAGCACTGTAACCTCAGTAACATCAAGTTTAGTGGGAACTTTCAGCATCCCAGCCTGGAGACATTGTGGGAACTCGAAGACAAGCATTCAGAACCCCAACTCTCAGAATAATTCGCTTGAAAATGCAGGTGCTGTGGAGGGAGGATGCAGGCTGGTGAGTGTGGGGAAGTGAGGGAGGAGCTGAGCAGTGATTGGAAGTGGTCAGGACACAGGAGTGGCAGTGGAAAAGACAAAGCAATGGGGCGGAAAGTGGCCTCATGCAGCCACACATGCAGGACAACACTGAAAAAGTAGATTCTCTGGTTGCTGAAAGTAACCTATGACTCCCACTGCTCAGCTGCTTACAAACAGTGGAAGCAGTTTTTCATGCCTCTGCTGGGTGAAAATATAGACTTGATTTTCTGATCCGGTAGGTGGCCCCTTCTGAGGAGGGTGTGGCCCCAGCCACTCTGGCTAGCAAATTCAGGTTGCCTCCAAAGCAGCCAGCCCTTCTGGGCTGTACCTGTCCAAACTGAGCCAGCATTGCCCTCCAGCCAAAACTGAGCAAGTGCTTTGAAGTGCATTTCATAAACTCTCTCTGTGCTGGTTGATGCCAGAGCACAGATAGTCCAGCTGCCATCTTTCCCCAAAATAGCCACCAAAGAGGAAGAAATCCATAGGCCATTTCTTTAAAGGGGTAGCAATGAGGAAGAACAAAGAAGGTTAAAGACTCAACCAGGATTAAAAAGGAAGGAAGAAAAAGCTCCAGAAAGGCATGTAGGAGAAAAAGGACAACAAGCCTTGTGAATGAATCACAGAGTGACAGAAGAGGTCTTGAGCAACCGTCTAGACTCCACGTGGAATATGGCCACATCCTGCCTGCAGGAGAGGAAGATGAAAAATCATCTTCCAGAATCAATGGCATCTTTTCTCTTTATGATATTCACAGATGATGAGCACCAGCTCTCTCAATGTGTATCCATGTTTTATCAGTTAATAGTGAAGGTGTGCTTCCTTGTAGTCATCAAAAATCCTTTACTTTAGTGTTTTCTCTGACTCAGTCATCCAAGGCATTTAGGGCCTATGACTGCTATCAAACAGTTGCCCACTCAAAGATTCTTGGGCTCTTTCCAATAGACATGATCTCAGGCATCATTGATAGATCCTTTCAAAAACAATCAGTAATGGTCTATGATATTCCAGTTATTTCTACTCAATATTGATGAATACTTCTCTCTTGGGCAACTCATTTGTACTATAACATAATGTCTCACAAACAAGATATTTGCTAAGAGGACCAGTGTCATGTAAATAGAAACTAATGAGTAGTATAAGGGCTGATCAAAAAATACAGTGTGTGTTTAAGTTTTTAAAAAATAATTACACTAACAGACACATTGCCATTAACTTTCTCTCAAAATATTCTCCCTTGCTTTGAACATACTGTACTTATCCCATTGTTCTTGCCACTTTCTGAAGCAGTTCTGGAAGTTCTCTTTTGTGAATGTCTTTATATGTCTGTGATTAAAAAAAAAAAGTAAGGTGAATGCTGCTGCCAAGTGACATCCAATAGAAAGACAGGTTTTTACAAAACACATTATAATGTGACCTCATCCACATTGTTAGCCAAATTCATCAGATCCATTATTCACCAGGAGGAATATCAATGTCTTCTTGTAATAAATTTCTAAAATTTAAGCCACCAAGTTTTTTATCATACCTCATAATACACACAGGCACTGTCTAACTGTAACTAAAACACACTTTTAGGGAGTCTCTGTTCTAAATTCTGTGTGCTCCCTTGACTGGTGGTGACAAACCTTTTAGAGATTTCAATAACAAGCAGCTCTCTTTGGCACACATGTCATAGATTCACCAACACTTGGGTAGCCTGGCTTTGGCTGAAGAACTTTTTCTTTGAGTTTCTTTTTCATTCCACCAAAATATTCCTCACCAAAAGCCAGCTTTCCCACAACTCCATAAACTGCTACCTTAGGAGAAGAGAGATGTGTTTTTTTTCCTGATTTTCACTCTACTGCCTCCTCAAGTTCATGTTCTGTCTCAGATGAACTCCACCTTTTCTGAAATGTCTTTATAACCCAAACAAGAGACCATGTCTGGCCTCAGCTCCCATGGAATTAAATCTCTTCCAGGTTTGTATAATTAGATTTTGTCTCCCGAAGACCACAAGGTACATGTGTCCTTTTCTTTGTGGTTTGATCTAAAACCTAGATCCAGCCTGTCTTGTGATAGAGGCATCTCCTGTCTGATATTTGCCCATCACCTTTTGATGAGCAGATATAGTCAGCCTGCAACTGTTTATTCATTCATTCAAAACTGTTTATTGATAACTGACTTATACCAGACATTCTAGATGCTAGGACAGTAAAAGGGAAAAGGGAGGGAAAACAGAGGGGAAAGCCAGCCCTAGTGCACTGGGAGTTTTTAGTATAATAGAGCAATGGCCTCCAACCTTTTCTGGGACTAGGGATTGGTTTTGTGGAAACGGGTGGAGGTGGGGGTGGGAGGACGATTTCAGGATGATTCAAGAGCATTACATATATTGGGCACTTTATTGCTATTATTATTATATTCGATTCTCATAAGGAGTTTGTAACCTAAATCCCTCACATGTGCAGTTCACAGTAGGGATCCTGCTTCTAGGAGAATCTAATGCCACTGATCGGACAGGAGGCGGAGCTCAAGGGGTAACCTAAGCATGGGGAGCGGCTGTAAATACAGATGAAGCTTTGCTGACTTTCCTGCTGCTCACTCCCTGCTGAGCAACCCAGTTCTTATCAGAGCAGGCACCAACCATAGCATTCTGTGACCTGAGGGTTGAAGGCAAACAGATCATTGTAATGCAATGCAATCAGTGCTATGGTAAGAGAAAACTCAGTTTGTCAAAAATGTGAGGATCATCCAAGTCACACTCAGACCCACTCAGCAGTCACTGCACAGAGGCCTCTGGAGTTAACAGGTAGGTCAATACTAACAGAATCATTTTATCCCACAGGAGTTTTTTAAAGTAGTGCCTATTTTCTTTCTATAGAGTTAGAGCTGCCTCAAAGCACATGGCCACTGAATGGCCACAGCCACTGGTAACTCAGCACTTCCCTGGTTCCCCAGTGCCTCCCATATCCTGACCATGGTGTTTTCTTCCAGAGAGGCATCACTGGGCCTTCCATGCACCACCTGACACCTGGCACAAGAGAAACTCCTGATCCTGCCCCACACTGCGGTCTACAGCACCCCGGTGCTGTCATAGCATTCACTGGTCCCTGCATCTTTCTGCACCAGTGACAAGGACACCACTGAGAAAACACTCATGGACACAGAGATATAAGGTATACAGATGAATTTCAGGGTAATTTTAAATTTGTACCACAAACTCTATTACTACAAAACACAGTTTTCACGTTGAATTTGATATCTAATATGTGAAGTGTTGGTGGTCTCTAAACTATGTGTAAGATCTGCCCCGCTAAACCTTCCTGTCTAAGCCACACTAACCCCAGTGAGCACAGTGTGACATAAAGGAAACTAATTTGTGTTTTTAATTCTCATTTTAGAAGAATCTAAAAAGAGCATCGAGAGGAATTCCTGTTATGGGATTTGCGTTGTTGCCTTAACAAGAAAACAGTGACTGTGGATCCTGTGTGCCGTCTTCCAAGGGATCCTCTGAGAAGCTGGCTAGGACTGCTCCTAGCCCATCGCCACTTAATCCCGGAGGGTACGCTGGGGCAGATCTCAAGGTGGGATAATCAGTGCACACTTGTGCTTGATTTAAAGACCTTTGAGAGCTAATATACCTGGTCCTTAGACCCTGCTTGTATCCACAAATATAGAACCTTTATCCCAGGGGTAAACTTTCTGAAAAAGGTTGTATTCAATGTGATTCTCCTATAGGACAATTTATCCCATGAGTCCTGCTTGGCTGGAATCACCTGGAAGGTTTATAAAAATGAGAACTTCTGGGCCCTATACCCAGAGTTGCTGATTCGGTAAGTCTGTGTGCGGCCCAGGGAATTGCATTTCTAATAAGTTCCCACATGCTGATATTATCAGTCCAGGGACCACACTTTGAGAAACACTGCTTTACAAAAACCACAATACAACTCACTGCCAATGTGTAATCCCTATAATTTCTATCATTGTTATGTATTGAGTTCCTCTAGACTGTGTAGAACTTTACAGAGTAAATCAAAGAAAAAAACATAATTTGGCAATGACACAATTACTAAAAGGTTTACAATTCTATACTTTGTTCCAACAGCTGTGTTCTGTATCCTTTTCCTTCCTGGTGGATTTGAAAAATCCCATAAACATTCTTAAATTCTTACTGGTCCCCAACGTTTGTTTGGGTCTCACCACATCACACTTCCCATGGTCATCCAGGCCTAAGCTATCTCTTCCTCTCACTGTTCCCACAGCAAAGTAGGTTGCAGGAGTCACATTGGAAACTTTAGCATAGACGCTTGCATGAAAAGAAAACTAAGAGAAGCAAGGCATAATATTTCTTGTAGGTGGATTGCCTTTTTAAACCCAGAAAAATATTTTTCAGCCTAGAATCTACGAAAATCTGCTTATTTTCATCATTGTATTAGGAAGGATTTTAAAAGTATATCCTTTGCCAACAAAGTCACTCTTTCATCTTACTTATCCCATGAGTGATTGCTCTCTCAGTAAAATTAAAAATACAAACTTCATATCATAGCTAGCTTGAGTACTAGAGGCACATTTAACTTTTGCATGTGCTTATTTATTAATTACAGGGTAATTTTTATTTGCATCACGATCTTTCTATCTGCCTACACAACAACGAACATGTACATTCATTGTTATCGCTGTTTGCATCAAAGAGCTATTAATCAATCATTAAAGTTGCTTCATATCATGCACAGAAGATTATTAATGTCTTATTGTTGAAAGGCTTACCTAAGCTGATGTCTTCAAAACTGAAACAGATCATCACACTTGGCATATTTTGGATTGTGTTTAATACACAAGCCTACCTTGTCCAAATGAAATGATCCAATGATGAAGATCACCCTAGAAATATATTGATGGAGAGATAGATGCACAGAGAATGTGTCGAATTGAAAGCAGCTGAATATGTTTTCCCTGGAGAGAATCAGTAATGAAGACATATATTTCAAAGACCCAGGGATGGTATCATTTTTACATTTAGCATTTAGACCAAGATATTTCTATTTTTAATAATTCCTATGAATATTTTTCATTTTCTATTATGTTGCTTGTTAATAGTTTCAAAGCTTTTCAACATCTTGGATTGTTCCAGGTAGGAGATATTTCCATCTCCTGACAATATGTATGCATCATTCTTTGATTCCTCTGTCTCTTCTGCAGTCTCTCTGTGCCTTGAAAATAAAGTAAGTAAGGTAAAGTAAAATAAAATAAAATATAATAAAACCCATGTCCATCTGTAGCCTTGGAGGCATCTCACAGTTGTTTGTAAAAAAAACCTGGCTCTCCAGATCCCTGCTCTACCTCATGCTCTGAATTTGTCACTTACATTCTCAGTGCCCCAGTTGTTTCATTAGTGAAATGGGGCCAGTATTGCTTCTAATAAGTGTGATGGGAATGAATCTGTGTGGGTAAAATGTTTTCAAGTTCTCAGTTGAAAACAGATAACTTGGAATCAGATACTGGTCAGATCCACATTCCCCTGAGCCCAACAGTAATTAAAGAAATGTCTATTCGTGGAGGAATGTGAAGGATAAGGCCCTGGCCTCTTATGATGATTCTTAACCCTGGGATCTTAACAGGATCCTTAAGTCTTTATGCTGTATTGTTTTGTGTTTTTTCAAATTAGCAGACAGAAATGTTTTGAGCCAAGAGGCGATTTTTATGTACTCTCTAGTCAAGATGAAGCATGCTAGCATACCTGCCACGTTGTGCCACTCCACGGGAAAGTTTGCAGATCTTCTCCTATGTAAATTCATAAACAGCAGAACATAGGTCTTAGGTTCAGTGGGACAAAAAAGATCTGGAGAAATCAAGTTAACAAAAGAAAATCTTAACCATTTCCCTGTTTAAAATATCAGGACTGGAAAAAAAAAAAACATACTCAATGAGAATGGAAGTTGGAAAGCATGTAGATTATTTTAAATATACATACACACATGCATATTTATACTTATGGAGAGAGAAGAAATTAGGAAAAAAGAGAAAAGCTGTGAAAATCTGTTTTCTACGATGTTTTCAAAAAGAGAGACAGCAAAGATCCTTGGGAAACATTTTAATGTTAAACAATATCCCATCTATTGTCTAGAGGCAATTTGACAGCTGGCAATTGAAAAGACCCAAGTTCACTTCCTCACTCACTATCCTCATGGATGATAGTCAGTGAGTTTCATTACCCAGTTTATCCGGCAAACCTAAGATTCTAATGATTTAATGGGTAGATAACAGTGAAAGTAGTACTCATGTTAACTTTTGTTCCACAGCAAAAGCAACCAAAAAAAAAAATTAGTGATAAACTTTAGAAAGAGAGTAAATCTTTAAAGCGTCTTGGTATAGAAAGGGAAGAAAAAGACAAAAGTGTTTATCAAATACAAAGCCCTATAAGTTTTAAGAAAAAAATAGCAATTCTATTATGGAGTGCCAGTAATACAGTAAATATTCATTTAGCATTCTCCTAATTATAGACATCACAAGGATAGGGAGACAAAACAAAGTCAATGAATCACCGAATCTTATTTGGATGAAAACATAGCAATTGTCTGATTCACTGTTCTAGTTCTACCAATAAGAAAAAATGAAACTCACAGAATGACTTGTCCAAGGTCACTCAAGCAGCTAATAGGAGGAGGAGACAGGCAAATCAGAGTTTATGAACATGATATTTTCAAGCATACTACACCATTGCTTTAAGGAACCTTGCTTCTTAGTCAGAAAATCGCTAAATATGCTATCTCTGAAATTTGAGTGTGACCAACAAACAGAGAAATGTCCACCCTCAGTTTTTCTAGTAATGTTATTCATTAAAGAGTTCCAGTTATGTTATTTAATTGGACACAGTATAGAGATAACACAGCTATCTTTAATGAAAAGGATGTTGCTGTTCTCCTGGGCAAAAATCTAAATGGGTTTTCCCATCCTCCCCTGCTCTTACATACGCCCCTGTGACTCCCCTCCTAGGAAAGCAGAAGTGATGAGTGCCAGCTCCCAGCCATGCCCGCGGAAGCTCCCACCTGCTATCCATAGCATTCTTTTCATCTTCACCAGATTGGCTTGAGAAAGCATGATGTCCCCACCCGATCACAAGCTGCGGATGCTAAGAGCTACAGAACGGATGGAGTCTGAATCCCTGAACCCCAACTTAAAAGAAAGCTATTCCATTTAACATGAACACTCAACTTGTACTTCCTCTAGGAGAGAAATTAAAGCATTTTATGATAAACCATTGAGATAGGAGAAGCATATGGACTATGACAGTTAGTGACACCCTCATTAATGTGCAAGGTATATATATGCCCAGTTCTGCAAATGTTTGTGTGGGTTCCTTCCATCTACACTGGACATGAGACATCCTTCATAAAACGTTGATAAAAGCTGTGTGGGTGTGACATTATCTTTTAAGAGTCCTCATAGCAATATAAAATAATTCTATCATTGATGGAAATGAAGTGCACATTTAAATAAAGACATGGATGATTCATACGAAAAGGAGTAAAAGTTTTAAGGCGTGTAGATAGTTTTAACTCAGCTAGAGCTGCCGTATGGTTGCCTCATGCCTTGTATATCTAATTATATTTACAAGGAAATTTGGTCAACAAATTAGGCTTTAATCTGACAATTCTATAATCACATAAATTAGTGGACTAAACGAGGGCTCATGTTATCTGCATGACTTGAAATCGTGTCTACTGAAAATGCCCATTTGAACAGACATCTCCATAGTTTCTACAATCAAAGATATTTCAAAGATAATCCTAAATATAGAAATACAGAGACATATGTGTGACTTCAGACACAGGAGGGTGGATTTTTGTGACATGTGTGAATTGTCTGTTGGAAGCTTTTTTGTTTTCTTTTTCTTACTTTTATCTTCTGCCTTCCCTGTGGCAGCTCTGCTGCTGAGATATGAACAGTAACCATGTTTCTCACTCTTGGGACAGGTTTTCTTTAGGTTCACAGTACATTCTTCAGTCTTAATAACTGGAAGAATTCTTAACTTAGACCATAAAGTTGTATTATTACCCTAGGAGGTTAAAGGCCTTTCGAAACTATGCACATTAACTTCTGACCTTAAAGACATTTTACATATTCAAAACTCTCAACGGAGGGGCTCAAATTATCCTCCAACTAATCTATGCTATATTGACAAATGAGACTGGATATTTAGAAAGTACGGTGGCAACATTTCAGATCTATGGTTATTAAACTTAATTTGCCTAAACATTTATTGATAGATTTATGTCCCCTGTCTTGGAATCAAAAGCTCCTCCAGAGGATAAACTAAATAGGAACTAAATAAACATCACTATACTGAATGTATAGCCTACTGCAATTCTTCACTGGTAGATACAGTGACAATACAAACTCTGAGAATGAAAAGCAAATCACTGACTACTCCTTGCAGAAGACAGCAATAAATTCTCTGTGGTATATTCATGTAGTCATTTTATGACCTTCAGAATCACATCATACAAATATACTGTGGAAAACTTGAGTATTTTGTTGGACACTTTATTTGATGATATAATGTGAGTTCACCTAAATACAGAAGTTGGCCTTGTGTCAAAAAGATGAGAATTTCAAGGAGTGGGTTTTCAGTGTTTCTGTTCAGTATCTCCCAGAAAAGCCCCGATTGCTCCTAACAATTGTCTTCCTTTGCAGAATAAGTGCCTGTGCAAGAACATTCTAGAGAAGAATGTGACAAAAACTTCTAATTTATGTCTATTCTAACTTGGGTTAGACAATTTCACTTCCTTAACCAGAGGTTTATATTCCAAAAGAAAGAAGGATTTTTAAGGTCCAAGTATCTTTGAAGCAGACACAACCTGTAAGCAATATGTTTTCTTCTATAAATGAATTCAAAAGTTTCCCAAGGTGAAGATATCAGCAATACCATAACCACAGAGTTAAATCTTCCATAAAGAGTTGTGAGATTTTTTTTTAAAGAATTTTCTCCTTGTTGCGGGTCATTGGTTACCCCATATGTACTTGCTTCGTCTCAAAAAATTAAAACATAGCTGTATACACTGGCTTCCTGGAAACTTCATACCCATGGAGAGAGACAAAGTAAAAAAGCTAAATGATGGCATGCAGTGTGTTTTCTGATGCTTAAAACTGGAATCTGTCACAAAAACATGTAGCACCACAATGGCCTCTTTGGTTAAAGAGCTAGACCACTGGACTGGATGGCTTCCCTTGCAGACAGATATGTGTGGCTGATGAAAATATAGACTTCTTTTTGTCCTGAGTTGATCAGCAACAGAATCTCAGACAGGAGACTCCTGAAAGTAAATGCCAGAGATGACACTGGTTGTGCTAGGGAGAGTGAAAAATGCCCCCTTCATCTAAAAGAAAGTGGACTGCATTCTCTGTGTCTGGATTTCATAATGTTAGAAACCCAGAGACTAATTCAACCTAACTTTAAAGTGATCACCATGGAATCCAGTAACCTTTTTTTCTGACCTGCCAAACATCATAAAGTTCTTTTAAGTCAAATTTTCACAACCAAGTCCTACCTTTAGAACTGTCCTTTAATAACAAGGACAAATAAAACTTAACTAGATTTATATATACTATAAAAACAATTTTTAATTATATTTAAAATAGCATTGAAATTTACATAATTAGAAATAAAGATGAGCAAGACCATGCAAAGTGCTGTAAATTATAAAATAATACTGAAGAAAATGAAAGAAGAAGTAGATGAATGAAGGACTACAACATAGTCTTGAATTTTAATTTCAGTATTATCAACACTATCAATATTATTATACTGAATATTAATAGTTCTAGAATGTCAATTCTCAGAGATTCAGTGAAATCATAATCCAATGTATGCTTATTGATAAGAAAGGGGTCTTCTTCTAGAAACTGACAAATTGATTCTAAAATGTATGTGAAAATAAAACCTAGAAGAAACAAAACAGACTTGAAAAGGCAAATAAAGTGTTTCCTTATCTACTATGTAAAGATTTATCTAAAACTATAGTAGTCAAAACAGTATGGTAATGATGAAAGAATCAACAAATAGGATAGTCAACCCAAATGCAGACACCACATGTACCTGATCAAATGATACATAACAAAGATGTAAAGCAATTTAATGAGAAATGAAAAGTCTTTTTTAAAAATTGGTGCTGAAACATCTGAGTAGCCATATGAAAAAATAAAATGAACATTGACCACTACCTCATACTATACCCAAATAGTAACTTGAAAATGATCTACATGTAACTATGAAAGCTAAAGTTATAAGTTTGCTTGAAGACAATGTAGGCATATATTTTCATGACTATCATATTCTGAAGATAATGCATCCCTAAGTGTTATGGGTATGGACCCACCAAGTCTCATGTAGTCATGGCATGAGTGGCGGCTGAGTCTGGCATTCATGATTGCTTTGTTGTCTAGCACTGGGATTGGCGATATGAGTGCTGCACCCACCCAGGGGTGGAGCCAACATACAGTGTAAGGGCGAGAGGAAGGTGCATCTTCGCTCTCTCTTGAGGGTTCAGCTTGCTATTGCTGCGGCCATGAATGGTGGCCCTGCCACGCTGTGCTGCCTTGAAGCCAAGTGAGTATGAACTGAAACCTTCAAGAACTGTAAGCAATAAACCTTTCCTTTCCTAATTTTGAGCATCAGGTATTCTGTCTCAGCAATGAGAAAAAAGTAACCAAGACACTAAGACTGCAGGGGACACAAAAATCACTAATTATAAAAGAAAAAATAGTAATTTGAACTTAATTCAAAATAAAAACATCTACCAATCAAAAACCACTAATAAATGATTCTTTCATATTCTTTCCTTTCCCTACAGTGTGTGTGTGTGTGTGTGTGTGTGTGTGTGTGTGTGTGTGTATCTGGAAAAGAACTTGTATCAAATATACATATATAAAGAATTGTTACAACTTAATAAAAAGACAAATCATTCATTTAAAAACAATGGAAAAAATACTTGAGCAGACACCACAAAAACTCAATAAACACATGAAACAATGTTTAACATCATTAGCCACTGAGGAATTGCAAACTAAACCTCAATGAGTTATTCTTTTATAGCTACCACAAATGCATAACAACTAAAGTTAAAAAGACTGGAAATACTAAATGTTGACAAGAATATAGTATAACTGAAATCCTTGTATATTAGTGGTGACAGTGTAAAATGGTACAAAGTTGGGGAATTATTTGAGAGTTCTTATAAAGTTAAAAATACATCTGCCCAGTAACCGTTCCTAGAGATTTACTAAACAGAAATGAAAAAGATGCATGCAGGAAGACTTGTACATGAATGTGTATGGTTGCTTTTTTCATAATACCCAAAAATCATAAAAATTTAAATGTTATTAAATAGGAGAATAGGTAACCAATTGCAGTATGTTCATATACTATAATATTACTAAGAAATTAAAAGGAGCAAACTTTGGATCTGCACACTGTGGACATATCTCATAGTCATTATGTTGAGCCATGAGCCACATACGAGTGAATGCATAGTATGCATTTCCATTTGTATAAAGTTAGAAAGCAGAGGATGTTAATCTATGCTATTAGAAATTGGAACAATGTTACCTATGGAAATTGGTTGATAGAAAGAAGAGGAGAAACTTCTGTAGAATGTGTTCTTCTTGATAAGCATGCTTGCTGCATGTGTGGATATATATGTCAATTCATAGAAGATATGTGAATTCTAAAGCATGTACATTTTGTCTTAGCAGAAGTGTAAAATGAGAAATAGTGAAGGAAAATTATACTAGAGAAGCTAGAAAAAATGGAAATAAAATTTGTTTTATTTAATTGTTCCACTCTTGCTGCAAATATTTGATAGTTTTTTTCCGAATTTAGTTAACTATGTCTCTTACCCAGTGATTATGACTAACTGTGGTGATGATAATTCATGAATATTTGTACAGTGATTTATGGTTGACAGATTGTTTCTAACATGTTAGTGTAAGTATGCCTCAAAACTGCAAAAATCCACACCCTTCATTTGTTACTTTTTTTCTCTAGGTGTTTTAGTCTTACTGGGCTATTTTGACTTTCAGCTAATGAATGAACATTAAAGAATGACTTAATCATCCATATACTTACACTTGAAAATTAGAAGAATCACTTTCATGAAACTTCTACAATTCACCCAAAATAATTCTGTTTCACTACTTGGATTCTAAAGCTTAAGAATCGATAGACAGGCACTTTACATTCTTTTTATTACTCATTTATTTATCAAATATGTCTTCCCTAAGTACTATGTACAGGCATCTCATAGTAAATAAAACTATGGTCTTTACTCTCAAGGACAATCTTGTGAAAGAAATATAAATCATACAATACAGGGATGGCAGTATAAATAAAGGCATTTCAAAGTGTTGTAAGAGTCCAAAGGAAGCAGGTGTTAACTGCATAAGGAATCACTTTGGAATACAGTAACATTTAAATAAAGATATACCATTAAGCAGACAGAAATAGGGTGTCATAGAAAGGCATAGGGGTGCTATAATTAATTCTTAAAGAAAAGCATGATTTGTCCAAGAGAAGGGAGGATGTAAGACAGAAAGTTAGGTGTGCATTCTTGACTGGATGTAGAACATCAAAATGTAACTAGTGCTTGGAGACTGTGGCATAATCTGCAGTCTCTTTTATTTTGTTGTAGGGCTCATATTGTAGGATAACTGTCTGAATGACTAATGCAATAATGCAGGCACAGATGATGAGGACCTGGACTGCAGGAACTCAATAGGACACAGGAAGGGACGAACACACAGTATACTTAAGAGGCAGTTTCGATAGAAACTGATGAACCACCTCTGCTGAAGTTTGATTTCTGCTAGTGGAGGGTTGTTGGATGGTGATATTATTAACTAAGGAAGGAAACATATGGAAAATTTTTGGTGAAGAAGATGACAATTTCAGCTTGGGATATAATTGAGTTCGACCTCCCTGTACAGTGTACTGAGGAATATGTTCATGTAACAAGTGAAACTATAGGCATGACACTAAATGAAGAAGACATGACTTGAAAGGAGGAAGGTACTTACCTGTACATTCATCAGTTGCAAACAAGTACTAGTTGATTTTTTGGGAAGAAAAAAAATGGGCACATACTTAAATAAAAATGAGTCAAAACCAAATGTGTCAATCTAAAATGTAGAAGAAAGAAGTCTCCAGAAACAAAGCAGTAATTTCAAGCAAAGAGCATAGTATAGAGTCCTAAGACTGCATAGACATCAGATGAGGTAAAGTTTGGATAGTGTCCATTGTGCTGAATAATTGGAAGACTTCTCATCCCATTAACCAAAGCAAATTCATCAGCAATATGGGAGCAGAAGCTGGACTCTGCCTTACGTTTTATGGGTTTTTTTTTTTTGTTGTTGTTGTTATTTTTCTTTGTGTGTGTGGTACTGGGGATTGAATCTAGGCCCTTGTGCATACCAGGCAAAACCTCAACCACTGCGCTACAACCCCAGCCCTTTCACTTTATTTTGAGACAGGGTCGCACTAAGTTTCAGAGGCAGGCTTCAAACGTGTGATCTTCCTACCTCAGCTGGAATTACAGGTCAAACAGCACAAAACCTGGGTTAAGTTTTAACCTAAGAGAAAAATAACCTTGGGGAAAGAGTTTATGTTTATAATTCAAAGAGACACGGCTATGGCACCAGAGGAACTGGGTTTGCAGGCCCATCCTACCTCTTCTCTCCTTGTGGCTTAATCAAGTCACTTAATCCCTCAGGGCTAAGTTCCTTCCTAGAGTGAAAAACAGAAATAAGACCTTTTCTCTACCTACCCCATGCAGCTTTTCTGAGAGTCGAATGAGTTAGGGAGGTAAACGCATTATTAACCATAAATTGTATTCTATAAGGTGAGGTATTGCTGAACTAATAATAGAGGTGGCTCACTTTATGCCGTGAGTGATTTCCTGAAAAGTTGCACAAATCAAATAGTACTCAGTGTTTAAAATTAGTTTGCTATTTAAAGGAACCTATGGTGAATCCTTTGAAATGTGACACTTTTTTAATGTGACGAGTCATTCTGCCAATTTTTCCTTTCTTTTCTCTTTCTTTCTTCTTCTTTCCTGTCTTTTATTCCTTTCTGTCTCTGTTTCTTTCTTTTTCTCTTCATTTTTATTGGTCTGGTTTCTTTAGATCTTAAATTAGGACAGAGCCTGTTTTAGAAAATACAGTACACAAACAAAGCCATGGCATAGTGAATGGCTTCTTAAAGCAGAAATTAATAAAGTTGGATACAAAGGGACAAAAGCATAGATATTGAGGCAGGCTTGGAAAAGAGAAAATTCCTAAAACTGAAAAGAGAAATAAACTGCTCTGTAAATTGTCACATCCCCCAATGCCACGCTTGTACAAAGTGTTTCAAGCCTAAGGACCATTGATTGCCTAAGAATGCTCGGGGCCATCACAGGATACCTGATCGACAAATAAGGGAAAACACAAAGATTGTGGTTAAAAAAAAAAATCTGAAAAATAAAATCATACTACCGAACCATAAGGAAGGAATAAAGAAAGAGGGGAAAGGAAAGGAAAAAACAGAGGAAGAGATTAAAGAAGAAAGTCATACATTTTGGTGCTCAACTACCATTGGAATTATGACTATACAATACCATCTCTCAGTTTTTTGACCTTTAAGAAATTGTTTAATAATTCTGAATTTATTTCCTCATCTATTAATATAGATAATCATACAGATTTTATTCTGTGGAAACTAAATGAGAAAATCAGTGCCTAGGAGATTGTCCATTGCACTATTATTAGTATTCACAAATGAACAGATGTTACTGTTTTTTATTAGGGACCTTTGTTTCCCCAATCTGACTGCATGCTGAACAAACTGACAAGAATAATACAAATCTCGTTTTGCAAGTGACATGTCCTGCACTATAGCTGTTGAGATATTTGCCCAGTCATGAAGGTGGATTCATTCAAACATCCCCGTGCTCATTTCTTTCCAGCGGTTTTCTTTGTCTTTACTGGAAATTAGCAACTATTGCCGCTGCATCTAGTTTAGAGATGCTGGATCCTGCACTGCACTCAAAGCTACATTCATAAACTGCTAAAACTTACCACATTATTTATTCACAATCATCAGCTTCCCGGGCTCTGACGGCCTTGTATTATCACACTCTGAAATGAGAAACCCTGCGTTTGCAATTTGACTGTGTGTTGGATCTGGGTTTTCACAACATGTAGTTTGCACTGTAATAATACATATAGATCTTTCATTTTTCTACAGAAATTAATTGCCTAAACCACAATGATTTATAGTCATACTGAACATGATTATTAATTTTCCTGATGATTATACCTGTGGGCGGCAACAAATCTACTTGTGATAGGCCCGGCTTTGAATTGCTACTAAAACTAAAATGTCCATAAGGTAATAACAACTAATTTTTACCTTAATCAACTTACACTTAAAGGAATTTAATATAGGGCACTTGTGCCTTGTGGGAAAACTTGTTTGAAATATAAGGTGCTGAGTTATTTATAAGAATAATTATATATTTGTTACTGTAGTTTGTACTGGGAAATCAAGATCTGAAACACATTAAAAAATATAATGAACTCAGTAAAGTTGTACCTACTAAAGAACCTTTACACTAAGGAAAATACATAACAGTTTAGCTACTCTGATTCTAATAAAAAAGAATTAAAAGTCACTAAACTGTGTTTTCTTGTTTTTTGTTTTTTGTTTTTTTTTTCCTTCCCTTATCCTGCCAGTGCCACCCAGTGCAATCATCATTAACAGGAAAGGTAAGGCACTGATACCGAAGAGAATAGTCTCATCTTTTCTTGCTCATTACTCACCTTAAAATTACTTACACAAGGCCTCTCTCTTGTATTACAATGAGTACAGGTTCCAATTAACTGCTCATGATGCAACAACAAACATTAGTTTAGAGAAACTGAACACAGATCATGCTGTCTTGGGTCTCAAAAACATCCCTGACTTCAGTTCGTGGTGCTGGGCTAGATCATTCACGCCTGTGGATCTGTTTCTTCTTATTAGAATACAAGTTACAAAAAAGAGAAGCTGCTGATTATTGGTTGATATGCATACCTTATATAATTCTGTATGTTCATATCCCAGAAATATTTAAGGCTTTTTCTCTGATTAGTGGCATCATGCAGTTATGCAAATAATCTGTTATATCTAGGCACATTATGCCGTTATGTAAATGATCTATTTCATTTATATTTCCCACAGAGTAATGGGGTAGAGAAGAAATGCTCTCTTGCATTTCCCCTGGTTTTTAATGAGTTGTTCAGACATATTCAGCTGGTAAGCAGCCTGGATTTCTGGGCTGGGCATGAGTTAACCTTTCTGTACTACCACCACTTCCTGGTTCTAACTTTCCTCTTCAACTCAGCAAATATCTACTGAGCATTTATTGGGTGCGAGGTGTTTGTATGGGTGGAGACCACCTGAAAGGCTCAGGTTGTGCTCAGGTGGGCTCTGAGAGGGATGTTATTTGCCTTGTGTTCTTTCCTCTCTGACCCCTTAGGCACATTCTTTAGGACTCCTTAAGCAGACTGGAAATGACTTCCTAAAGTTTTTTTTAAGGAAAAATAAATAGGAAAATAATTTTGAAATGAAATGTACATGTTGTACAATGAAATACAAAGAGTAAACTAAATGATATAAATATAGATATGGCCATAGACAACAGGCTGAAAGTATACAAATTTAACTGATGAAAATATGAACTTCTTCTTTTTTGTCTCAGATCCATGGAGAATGTTTTGCACTTAGATCTATATTTTGTACTTAGAAATTGAGAAAAACCTATCCCTTCCTGGTAGCTCACTTCTGAGTTTCTATAACACAGTATCACACATGCAGTAATATCATACATGTAGTAATATCATGCATGCACTACAGACACAAAGTCTACAACCTGGAGGACTCTAGATCAGATTGGTCATTTCCTTTTATCAAGTCTGATCTGTTCATTGTAGAGAATTCTCAGCATCTGTGTCAGCAACTGCTCTACTTCTGAACACTCGCCTTGTGTCAGAGCCTCGGCCCTCCCGCAGTCCGCAAGAGGAGAAAGACCAATGTAAGACAGGGAGAATTGTGCCAGATGCTGAGAAACAGGATCTTGGGCTATAACGTACTCTTACCAGGGAAGTCAGAGAGAGTTTAAACTTCTGGGCCAAGAGTCTTTTCAACAATGTGCATCTCTGATGGCATCATGTGATTAACTGCCACAGTTTTCTGTGAATAGGCTGGTGTGTGTTCTTCGGATAGACAAATTAAGAGACCATGCTTTTTTTTTCCTCCAAGATTGTTGTAGTGAAGAGGATTCCAAAAGACTTCTCTGGATTTAGAGTACAGCAATTTCTGGTTTGAAGAATTCTACCAAAAAACTTTCTCTGGTTCTTAAGAGAAGAGAAAAAAAAAAAAAAAAAGACAAACAAATCTTTACAGTTTTTTCCTGTGTCCTATCTTTGTTCTTTAACCATTTCAGGATGACATATATGTCCACTGAATTAGTGTTAAGTGCTCAATCAGATAACGTTATTTAATTCCTCTAATAACTGGAAGATCTTACTAGGCAGGTAAACAAAGAAAAAGTAGTTCTTAAACCTCTGAATGTCTACACATCTCAATACACTAGTATTTTAACTGCTTCTGATTTTAACTCAGTTCAGTGGCATTTATTATGTATGAAAATCATGCTGCTTCCAGTAATTTTCTTGCTTTCCCTATAAGAATATTCTCCATCCAATCTGGTGCCATGTGTCTACAAACAGCTCAACTCTGCCTGCCTCGGTGTAGGTTTGGTCATGTGACTTACCTTGCCCAATGAAATCAGAATGTATGTTGTGTTTATTTATTCTAATAATTTAAGGGCTTTCAGGAGTGTTTTCTTCATTTTTCTCTCTCTCATTCTTTTCTCTGTGTTAGAAGACTGGCATATCCCAGGTGGGAACTGCTACTTTTGATTCTGGATTCTGAGATTTGTAAATCATAGGGAGAAGAGTAGAGCCATAGCCAAGCTGGAAGTGAGCTTGCGCGGTGCGAGGTAACTCAGGGGAGCTGAGTGAACAGACATGGAAGGCGGCAGAAACCATGCTCTAGGCTAGGGAGGGAACTAGGGCGCCTGCCCTGGAGGCATTCACCAGGAGACTCACTCTTCACTAGGGGTTCAGAAACCAACGGTGTCAGAAGCCATTGTGAATTTTAGTGATTAAAGTTAACATCACACGCATGCACGACAACAATTGTGCCCTGTATGAAATGACACAATTCCCAATTGTTCTTTGCTGAGACAAGTTTGAAAGGGTTGTGATAGTAGATCCATCAGCACACATTAAAACAAAATGACAAAAGAAATCTAGTAATCTGCCCATGATTCAGCAAACTCTATGCCCCCTAACTACTTCATTTTAGTTTTAAAATTAACCAATGAGATTAGTAGTTTCTTGATTGTTCTTATTTCTGTCTCCTAAATAAAGAAATTTTCTCAGTTTCTCTGCTAATGCCTCATATGGGGACTAATTTTGGATTCCAGGGTTGAAATCAAGTATTCTCTTTGTATCTGAGCCACCCTCATGGTTCCAACATACAACCACCTTCTCGAATGTGCCTTTAACATTTGAAGGCCAGTAAGCCATCACCAGCCTAGGCAGAAAACTCACAAATTACATAGCAAAATATTCTGCAAATGTAAGTGAATCGGATGAAATCACAGTAGTTAGTGGATCCTTCTAGCATTCTTGAATATTTACAAATTCAGATAAAATGATTTCTTGTTTATAAACTAAGAGTTCTTAGAAGATATGTGTGTCCCAGTTATTATTCATCCATTTCCAGAAGATGCTGAGTAACTCAATACTAAGCTTTGCTCTAATACTGCAAAACACACTGCTGCTGACATAAGATTATTTTCATGAATTATTATGCCTTGTCCTTTTCTTCTGTTCTCAGTACTCCAAAGAAAAAAAAAACACAAGTTACACCTTAGTGTTTCCAGGTTAATATCTAAAATGGGGCACATTTTTAAAAAAGGAAAGAGGCAAGGAAAGTACAGAGATAAATTGTTAGAAGGATAAAGGGCAGAGTAGAGAAAAGCGATGAAAAAGGTAGAGAGCAGAAGGAATAATGGAGGGTGAAGATGAAGACAATTCACAATTAAAGTAGTAGAATCTGAGAAAAAGGAAAGAACATGAGAGGCAGGTAGGAAGGGTGGGGATGTAAGTGGGACTCTGAAAACATTGCAAATACAGGGAAAAATACTAAAGGAAATGGAAAGAAAATATGAACATTTGAATATTTAAAAATAAAAAATAATATTGTTAAAGCTTCTCATAAATGTGAAAATAAAAGTAAATGTTTAAGGAGTTAGAAACCTAGAGGAATATAATAAGAAAGGAGAAAAAAATGGAAGAGAAGGTAAAAATGAACAAATTTTAAAACAACCACTTGATATCCTCTAGAGGAAATGCTAGGGAATGAAAAATTGGAAATGAAAAGCTAGAAAAGCATTGAATTTTTTGTTTACCATTATCATTACATTTTGTCTTTTTAACTTTTTATTACTGTAAATGGATAGTACCACCAGTACCAGTATTGCATACTGTACATCATTCTCTAGGTTATATTACGCATATAAATCTGGAACAGTATTGGATGAAAATGCACCCAAAAGGGAAAGCACACATAAAAGTCAAAGATAAGCTATAACTTGACAATATGCACACACAAAAAATCATCTCTTCCAAATTATATACTTCAGCTTTTTAATGCCAACTTTAAATTATGTTTGTCTTTCTCATGCATTTTCAGATTTGTTAAACAGAATCACAAACTGATGTTTTGATTTTGGCCTTTTTTTCCCCTATTTATTTGGAGGGGGATCATCTCCCATTGCAAGTAAGTCTGTGAAGGTGTTAGAGTCCACAACCTCACACTTGGACAGGAGCAGATGACTTGCCCCATAGAGAGACAGGCCCTTCAGACCTGCCCGTGTGGGCTGCCCTACAACATATGAAAAGCTACTTTTCTACTTGCACATTGCATCTTTTAGTATATTCTCCACACTCTTGTCACTGAGAATTCAGTTTTTTCCTCCAGGAAAAATCCCTAAAGGAGAAAAGAAGTGAGGTGTCAGTAGCCTTCGCACCCAAAAGAAAAATAAAAGATTCCCTGGCAATATTTATGTTTGATCTTTGCCTGCCCCAGCTGAAGTTTGCTGTCTTCAAAAGTAGGAAGTCTGATGCAGGATAGGCTGCTTGCCAAATTTTGTCTAGGCCTCATGGGCCTGAGATTTACTGTTTTTAATCTTTTTCCAATGGGCATGTTAAATACCTGTTTCATGCAATGTTTAATTTCAGCACAGCAGGTAATAGTGTATCCAAAAATGGGAATAAGCTGCCTGTTTCCTTCTATGATGAAATGCCTAAAACTCAGCTAGGTTTTGACTGCATTTAGTGCTTTACTCCCTTAACCATCAGTGTCTGTTCCTTTTAAAAATGTTACTTTTGGTCAATTCCCCTGACTATTTCTGAGATGATTTTCTGTGGCCCTTATTCCTCTCTGGGAATGTGACGCTACATCTACATTCATCTGGATACTTTCTAAACCGAGACAGGCACACAACAGGAAAGTCTGGGGCTGCTTCCTGTTAACAAAATGGCAACCTGAGAACATCAAAGGAAAGCAGTCTCTCTGAATCTTTCTACACCGATGTTGATGACACAGAGAAATCATCTTCATAATCATCAGCAACACTACTAATGATACCACAGTGAATATTCACATGTTCTAAAAAAGCGGTGATCCTTACTGCACAACAAAGAATTTATCTTAGTGGATATAACTTGTAACCTCAGTGCAACAATATTCTATGTTGCTCGGTACAAATTTTAAAAGGGAAAGTAATTGTTCTCCGTGGTTCCAGAACAGTGAGTCAAAAGAATTGATCACACTATTATATAAACTTACAAATTATATAAACCATGCACACTCATAAACACACACCTCAAAAGAGAAAAGATAAAACAGACATTTTTATATAGGATAAAAGTAAGTCATTTGTGCTAGAAAATTAAGTCATTCAAGAGTGAAAAGTTTCCTCAAGTTAAAAGAAAATTATGTCAGTTAACAGGTATTTATTAAGATTGTGTACTTAACTGGCTTAGTGTAAAATACCTTCCACATGAAATGTGTAGTTCTCTGCAATGAAAAACTACAGTGAAGTGAATATAACGCTTCTTTAACTCTTACCAATCTGAATGCTTCCCTCAAGATCCCCTCTGACTTCTCACTTAGTCCATTTCAATAATAAGTAAATATATAGATAAATTTCAAAATACATATATTAATCTTTAAAAAAGAAAGAACAGGGCCAGGGATATAGAACAATGACACAACACCAGCCTGGCAAGGACAAGGTCCTGAGTTTGATTCCCAGTACCAAAAAAAAAAAAAAAAGAAGAAGAAGAAGAAGAAAGAAAGAAAGAAGGGAAGAAAGGAAGGAAGGAAGGAAGGAAGGAAGGAAGGAAGGAAGGAAGGAAGGAAGGAAGGAAGAAAACATAGAACTAAACAGAACAGACCAGACAAAATGTCTTGGCTCCTTCAGTCTATTCTCCAAATAGCAACCAGAAGGATTGTTCTATAAATCCATTCTGGTAACAATAGTGATAATAAATCAAATTCAATAATGATATTGGTATTGCTAATGATGTTGATCAGAGCATACACATATTGATTGCTCAGTGTGTGTCAGGCCTTATCATAAACACTCTGTTCTGGACGTCATCTAATCCTATCTCTACCATATTACAATAGCTTCAATAACTTTCCATCACTTTCAGGTTAAGTCCAAACCTTAACAGAACAAATGAGACCTAGCTTCATCTAACGTCTATCTTAACTTTTTCTGTTTAATTTCCCACTGTGCTTATATTCCACATGCTCAGTCATCAAGGTCTCCCTTCAGTTTCTCTGGGGCACTTTGGTCTCTCTTAGCTTGAGACAGATCCAACTTATTGTGAAGGTCTCGACTCCTATATCACTTCCTCTGAAGAGCTCTTCCTGGCCTCACACCTGCTGATGAGCTATCTCTCCTTTGTCTCCAGAGGACCTCTGCTTGCTGCCATCAGGGCTCTTATCATTGCAAATTATAATTTCCTGCGTCCATACTCTTATTCAGAACACAAATTTTATATGGACAGAGACACTGAATGCTAACGCTTACAGATTATTCTCAGTAAATATTTATAGAATTAGTGAATTGATAAATAAACACATATCCTGATGTGTTGCTTACAGAACAAGGAAGTAGAGTGATTCTCTTTGTCTATAATAGAATCCTACCCCCTGGAGCTCAGTCTTTATGGTGTTCATGTCACGTAGGGTTTTCCCAGAGAACAAACAGTTGGATGATTTTCCTATAAGCTAATACAGTGGTCTCCAAAATGGGCTATATAGGATGATCCTTTGTTATGAAGAAAGAAGTATTATAATATTCCTTTACAGTAAAAATTATGCAAAAATAAACCATAAATTCTGTATGGATTGACACTCATGCCCACCCTGATGCATATGACAGACAGTTTTGAATGAGGCCATGAGTTCTAGCTCTTGATGGTAAGGAGTGCAAGCACATACAACACAGATTTACTGCACATTACTTACACAGAAAAAACAAACTTACATAGCTTTAGTTATCCTAGCTTCACGTGGTAGACACCTTATGTCTCAAAATTGCTGCAAAACTACAAATTGAAGCTCCTATAGATTGCGAAAGCTATACAGATTGATACCAATAACGTAAGCACAACTTGGCACATCTACTATTCCTAGCTTGAGTGCTCCCATAGCCACATTACTAAAATAAGGACAATATAATTTTATATGATCATAAGTCATAACCAAACCTCGTCAAAATAATTTTAAGGGACTAGTACATTCATTGTTATCCATGATTAAATTATTATCTGAGTCTTGTGTCTTGAAATACTAGCTGATGATGGTGTCATATATATATATATATATATATATATATATATATATATACATATCTATCTATCTATCTATTTATATGTATTTGTTAAGGAATGCAGGTGGGTGCATGTTCAAAGGGTGTTTTTTAAATCAAGGGGTATTGGATTTAAAGAGCTCAAAGAACAGCAATTCAGAAGTAGTGAGTATCTTCCTCCTTCCCTTTTGTCGCTAGTCTCTACAGCACTCTCGAAGACTGAAGATTATGATTCCTTTCAATGACCTGCCTGTGTGGTGCTGCCCAGGTCCTATATATTTCTGACGCAGGCCATCCCTCCGCCAATGTAGGAGTCAAACCACTAATTCAACAAAAAGTGAGCTCTTCAGCCAGAGCTATAAGGCCATACAGAAAGGTCTCTATTGGCTGTTCCCTACCTTTGTCACTAAAAATACAGATTAGCAATTCCTGAATACAAAGAAATATAAGCCATGATCCTGCCCTGGAGGAATTCGTTTAAAATGTTAGTGTAGAAGCTAGTGAACATTTATAAAAGAGTGATTCATGTCACTAGTGTCTAAATCTTCCTTCTTTGTCCTGACACCTAGACCAGTAAGCCAACCCCCTTGACGACCTCACATCTGGAGGAGAGCATGGACACAAGAACAGAGCCCTGTATCTCCCACTGCACTGTTCATCTTTGCCACTGCAAGGTTTTCACACACTTTATTATGTTTTGTTTTGTTTTGTTTTTTATGTACTGAAACATGTTTAAAAAATTTCATGAAGGCCAATACCATCAATAAATAAAGCTTTCTCACTTTATTGGATTGAAGATGCAAGATCTATCAATACACAAGCTTTTGATGATTTTACTGGAAATCCTAGAAATGGACCAATTATCTTGCAGAACAGAAGCATTCTTTGAGAGTTGTCCTCGAAGAGATTTCTAGGATCCCCTGTCCTAAAATTTGACACATTAATCATCTCCTCTTCAACCCTACATTCTTTGCTATGGAAGTGTTTCAATGAATTCACTCACCATTGTCCTTGTTAGTTGGAAATGAATGTTTATTGATCACAAGTATTGATCTACTTCTTTATATAAAAACAATACTTTTCAAAGTATACTCAAAAGAGTTGAAGGACTAATGTAAAAATGTAACTGAGGCTGGTTACTAAGTGATTGATCACAGCTGATTTTGCTCACACAGAGCATAACTTACTGTGATGCTGTTTACAGGGTCCCTGGCCTGGGCCCTCATTGAACTGTGCATTATATATGAATGATTGATGTAAGTTTGAATATTTTGTTAGATTCAACTTTCAATCCATTTTACATAGCTGACTTACATAAAAGATGAGTCTACTAAAAATTCTTCAGGAAGAATGTAACAATTATGAATTTAAGCAATCTCTGGCGTTTTGGTTCACCGAATAAGGCTAATTCCTGCTTTGTTTAGAATCACAGAGCTCAAGTCAAGCCTGCCTCATTTGGGGAGTATTTTTCCAAATGAAATATCTTTTTTCTGTCTGTATCAGAAGTAAAATGGGGAAAAATACTGGTTAAAACCCTGCAAAGGTCCAGGGAAAGAGAATAGCCAGGTGCCTGTGAGCAGAGAGAAACTGGAGATTTGTCTCTTGAGAACTGTAACATTTGAACTTTACATCCTGACCCGCCTTAATTCAAACTCATTTATTCAGATCATTATAACTAACTAAAATATATATTTTTAACATTTGCAAGGGATTAGATTAAAGCCCATAGAAATGGCAGTGGACATAACTCTGATATAATGCCTTATCCATCAGATTCTGGGACATGAATTCATGATCTCTTTGTCCACAGAAGAGCAGGATTTGACGATGTAAAATGACAGCTGTTTTCATCTAGCTTTTCTTCCCAGTCAGTCTATTTCATACAACAGTCCATCATTAGAGATCATTACTGTATTATCATTGTTAACAAGGAAGAATAAAGCCTACGCCTCTGTCTTTCTTAGATATAATAAGTCTTATGGAAAAAGAGTACCCTAAAGGCCCTTCACTTCTAAAAATGATTAAACTTCATTCAAATCACAGCCTGTAACCCACTTCTGGGCATAGTATCAAAGTCAGCTCCATAGGTGTGATCTAAGACGGTATACTATTCCTGCCTCAGGTTTTGCACAAGCGTAGTTTGCATGCATTATCCTCAAAGAACAGATTGCCTTTTACCAAAATCCTATGCATTTTGGCACTTGGTAAGTGTCTTAGATGGCATTAACTGTAAAACATTTCTTTTTACATAATTATGGCTTTGTTTTGAGTGTGTGCTAAGACAGTTGTAAAAGTTTTAAATGTGAAGGGCTTCGGGAATAAGAGAAAAATCTTTGAGCAAAACGACAAGCCTGTTGTTAACAATTAAAGTTAAAAATTTCCTGACAGTCGTTCAAAAATGTAAAAAAAAATGTTATATAGCTATTTTAATAATCCACAAATTATACCGTTATTGAAAACGTATAGAAAATACAAGTTGCGATGATTGCAAAACACCTGGAAAATTAGAGCTATTGTTTTCTGGGCATATTTATGCAGCAAGAAGACAATCTTTGTCAATAACTGATAAAAATAAATGCAGAGAGACCTATTAGAAGTTCACTCTAATAATGAGAAATCCTTCCCGGTACTCGGAAAAGGTCTTTGCCTCAGGCATTTACTCAGATCCTGAATCTACCATCCTTGCCATGAATGTGTTAATTGACATGCTTGTATAAATTTTAGTAAAGCCATAATATTTTTGCATGGCAACTATTAAAAATATTTTTCCTCCTAATTTCACCAGGGAGACTGAGACTCTGAATTTTTTCCCCTTGCAGGAGGGAATAATTTAGATTTTCTTCCATCCCTGTCAGAAGTTGAACAGACGAACAAAACAGATTCTTCAGAGACAATTTTACACAGAGTTACATCCATCCAATTCAATTATAAATTAAATTGACTAACGAACCATAGCTCATTATGGGAATCAATTACTCAGAACTGTCTTTGGACCAAAAATGTGGAAAATAAAAAATAATGGTCATACTTCAATATACCAGATTGTCAACGTTTGAGAGCTCTGTTTTTCTCTAGCTTGGCATAGTCCAACGCCAAAAAGAAATGATAATCATTTGTTTTACTGCTCCTAGAGATGTTCTCGTTTTTATGAAGACTAGTTAATTCTTGGGTTTTGATCTCTTTGGGACGAGTACCTCAGGCTTTTCTGCTATGACAGGCCAGCCCTGGAGTCACATAATCACATGGGGACCTTTCAGATCAACTTATGCAAATGTGTTATTAAAAGGAGCACCGTTTTAGCCTCTAGTGCCACCCAAGCAATAAAAGTCAAAAAATCTTGGGAGGTCAGGTTAGAAGCATTTTATTAATAAAATGATTCTAGTAACAGGATGGGGGAGGCCACAACTCTCTGGAGTATTTTCAATCCAATTGTTTGGTAAAAGTAAATCCATCGAGGGTCCAATGGCTCCCTTATTTACCGAGCGGTGCTAGTTGATAAAGGAACAGTGTTAGAGTAATGTCACTCTAAAATCTTTCTCCTTTCTCCATAGCTGAGAAATTTCCATCTGTTACAATGAATAAAAAATTGTGTATTTTAGGCATTGTCTTTATTTGATTCTCACAGCAGCAGTACAGAACAGGTACTTTAAGCATATTGTAAGTGTAAAGTTGACACGTATGATCACACGCCTACCCCGGTAGGCACCTATCAATACACGGTGTGGAAATCCACTGCCCACTTAGCATATCGCCTTAAATGGTCAAAGAACTGGACTAAGTCATTTGTTTCAGGGAAGTGAATTGCTGAAGGTGCATTACTTTTGCTTTGCTCTTATACTTTCTAGTCACTCATATTTGGAGTATAGCAAAAGTGAGTATCTCCAAATCATGTGCTCACTGCAAGAAGTGAAATACATGCAAAAAAATTACTTGCATGTATATTTTTCTCATCCAATGAAGCCAAAAGAAAGCTGTTCACTCAGGAAATGCTGCACTATGGACAAAAACAAGTTAATTCATATCAATATATAATTCTGCATCATTCTGCTTAGAACCTCACATTTTAGAAATATCCGTTTCTTAAAATGAATTGGATCTGACTTTGTAACACTAAAACATTATTGTTTTAGAACATCAAGCAAAAAAGAGAACTGGCCAGAAGATTTCAAATGCATCTTCAACTGATATAGTGAGAAAGAAAACAATACCTTCCTATTTTATTTTTTACCATTAGGACAAGAGAAAAGATAACTGAATTTCCCATATATTCAACAAAAGAAAAGAAGGAAGAGTGGACCAGGGACAAAAAAATATGAGTACTTAATAAGCACTCTCTTGAAAGAATCATTTCAGTAAATAGGGCCATAGTTCAGGAACTCAGGTTCAAGGCTCAGAACTAAAAGTTAAAGATTTCATAATGTACTTTGAATTGAATAATCTAAAAGAGGGTTTGAGCCAGGCTTGGTGGCGCAGGCCTTTAATCCCAGCACTCGGGAGGCTGAGGTAGGAGGAGCGTTGTGAGTTCGAGACCCGCTTGGATACAACAGGAGTGCAAGGCCGGCCTGAGCTATATAGTGTGACCCTGCTTCAAAAAACTAGGACTGGGAGTTTGGCTCAGTGGCTTAATCACCTGTCTGGCAGGCGTGAGGCTGTGAGTTTGATCCCTGGTGCCACAAAAAAATAAATAAATAAAAGAGAGTTTGATTGTTTTCTATATTAAATAAATACAACTTAACTCACTCTTGTAACAGCTTTGCTTTTGTAATAGCTCATGACTTGGGATCAGGCCTGGGTTCAAGTCCTGATTCTCTCCCTTACTGTATAGAAAGCAATGGGTGAGTCAATTCTCTAAGTCAGAGTTTCCTAATCCTTAAAATTGAAATAATAACCATACCTCCTTCCTAATGCTTTTAAGAGAATCAAATAAGGTAATGCATGCAAAATACTTAGCACAATGCCCAGCACACAGTAAGATTCAATACACATTAGTTATTATTCCTAACATAGTTGCTCTTTTTATTGTATAATGCCAGAACATGCAATAGCATGATGTCAAATCCAAAGGGAAGAGATGATTACCTCTTCCTACTCCATTCTTACGTAGTTTAATTACTGGGAAGCACATAGCACAGCTGTCTTCTTTCAGTGCCTTCACTCTATGAACACCTATCTCCAACACCACCCAGTTCTTGACCACATTCCCCAAACCACATAGTACTGAGGAGGCCACCCCTCAAGCACCGCTATCACAGAAGATGACTGCTAACTGAATGATAGCTGCCCTATAGGCACTAAACACTCAGGTCTGGGAAATCAGATAAACGTTTCTGATCATTTATCAGAATTTTAAAGGTACGATTCTTACAGGCCTCAAGCATGGTCTAAGTGCATTGCATAAATATTTTGCTCTTGAGTCCACATCGGGCAGAATATTAGTGTTATCAGAAGTAAATACCTTTCCTTTTACTCCTTCATGTAGCGATAGGCAAAGAATCCACGTTTAAGAGGCTGAAATCAGACTTGTATTATGTTGCAGTAGTCTTGGCAAAGCCTTCTGCTGTTTTAATTTTAACCAATTAGAAGAGCCAGTCTTCTTTTATTTCAGAAATGTATTAAAAGATATCACATTCAAAGGCTGGACATGCCTGCAATTAATTACTGGTGTCTGGCTAAAGGTCTACCATTAGCTATTGCCATGACAACCTTTAGAAGGCCTTGGCCCACCTGTTGCAAGATAGAGACAGCATTAGGCAGTTGGTTCCTGCACTTGGCCTCCCTCTGGCCTATGGGGAATTCGTACTAATTAGAATTAGTTGTCCTTCTGTAGTCCAGCTCCTGACACAAATTGCATTCTGTAGCTTTTTGTTCCACTTGAGTTCACAGACAAAATAGCCCATGCCATGTTTGAAATGAAGCAAGGAAATATAAAAGGATTTTATGTAATTGGCTAATATACTTTAACATTTTAACTAATATCTTCAGTGTTGGTTTCTTGGAAGGAGTTTATTTGTATACTTCTCCTTTTACTCAATAATTACGGATGATCATACAGGATGTCATTTTAAAATGGCCTGCTTGGGTGTTATTAACCCATTGTCAGGCACAAATGCATGTAGGACAAAACAAATGACCTTTAAAAATGATAGTTTGCAATGGCCCCATGGTGATGGTAAAGAAAAATAGAAACAAAAACGAAAACAAAAGGACACTTTCTCACATCTCACTAGAGAAAAGCTTCATTGAAAGCGAGAGCCCTCGCAGAAAGAGCCAGAATGAAATAGAAAAGCAAGCAAATGAAAGAAATTATTAGGCTGTTAGCATGGGCAGCTTTACCAGGAAATGCAGTCCACAGACCGTGAACGCCGCAAGACCCACCCAGGGAGACTTGCGAGTGGAGCCTTCCTCACCACTTCCTCGTAGGTAGGGCTGACTTTAATCCAAGTTCTCAGGATAATATCGGAGTGAAGTGCGACGCTGGAAGTGCATCTTATCACTTACAGGAGACAAGCACTTTGGCAATGGAGCAAGGTAGTCTAAAAAGTAGCATCTATGTGGTCTTTACAGTCTCACCATGGAGTCATTTTCATTATTTCTGTAAACAGGAAAGCCCCAAAACACCACGAAAAATCTAAAGAATTCCTATTAAAGTTTTCACAAGGATGAAGGAGACTGGAAGCCTCAGGCTTCCTAAGGCAGTCGCATTGTGCCCCGGGAAACGGAACTGTGTATGGTGCCCCACCTTCCCTACCTGCGCATTTAAATTCCCATGAACAGGAGATATATGGCTCCATTTTTTTTTCTTACTGAATTTGTTTCTATGCAAGAGGGTTTCTTTAAAAAGTATCTTAATCTTCCTACAGATAAATAAGATATGGTTTTATTTTTATTAAAAGAGACCCAGTAAAAGCTAAGAGAATGCTCCTTTCACCATCAGTGTGTTCTTGGTTGGGAAAGATCGCTGCAAAACTACTGTTTGCTAGTTCATGAAAAAGAGGATGTAAGTAAATGTGAGTTGTTTTAAAATAAAATCTATACACATCCTAAATTCATTCTCCAAGCTTCCATATCAACTTCATATTGTTCAGAACGGGACTGAGGCCAAGAACAAGTATCTCTCTTCCTTTCTCTGACTTTGAATCTGAATTCTGAAATGATAAGAGGTACTTTAAAATTCTTAAAATAGATGGATTCAGGAATGTCTGAGCCAAGGTAGAGTCTAGTTACTCACAGATAAGCCAGAACAGCCTTCGTAAGTGTATTAAATGTAAGATGTATAAAATGTGCAAAATATGCAAGAAAAAAATCCTTAAGAAGTCCAAGGAAATTTTTAAGTCTCACTTTACCTGTGAAAATTACCAACCTTTTCAATCTTTTATGTAGTATTGTAAAATATTATAGCGCTATTCAGGAGCCACAAGAAGACTATTCTTCAGAAAACAAGAACTTTCCAGA
>RJWM01022145.1:0-33010 GCA_004363535.1 Dasyprocta punctata | reverse complement strand
ACATTGCAGTTAAAATTGAATAGTGAGCTGGGAGTGGTGGTGCACACCTTTAATCCCAGCACTCTGGAGGCTGAGACAGGAGAATCCTTGTGAATTCAAGATCAGCCTGGGCTACAAAGTGAGTTCAAGGCCAACCTGAACTGCATAATGAGACCCTGTCTCAAAAAATAGGGCTGAGGATTTAGCTTAGTGGCTTAAGTGTCTTCCTGGCAGGTGCCAGCTTGTGAGTTTGATGCTCAGTACTCCCCCCCGCCAAAAAAAAAAAAAAGAAAAGAAAAGAAAAAAATGAATAGTGAGATTTTAGAATAGTTGAGAAAAAACAACTGTTTTCTGATGCTCAGCTGTTAGTGTGTCTTGGCTTATGTACCCACTGCAGCAAAGGTGCTATCGTTTTGCCACCACTAAATGAGAACAGACTACATTGAAAGAACAAGCAGCCATGACTTAATGGCAACTGCCTTTTTCTATCTCCCACACTTCAGGCTGACATCAGGTATAAGCCATCCTATCCAAAATTGCCGGAGTTCCCACTAGAAGTCCACGTGCAGGGCCTTGGGAACAGTTCTGTACATGTGTCCTGGAATTTTGCAGTTAACAGATCATAGTCACTTTCCTGGGCAGCCTGTCTCAGGTATACTATTCCAATATGGACGATTTTATGATTATAAAATCTGTGTCTCTAAAGGTAGGCAAAAATAATTTGTCTTTTACAAGCAGGAGTAAACAAGGCTAAATAGAACTGGGTGTTGGAGAAGCCTCAGCAGAATCCATTCTTTCTTCACCCCACCCAGGATGAATGGATGGCATATTGACATAATAGGAAAAAAAAAAAAAAGATTATTCTACCCTCAAGTCGGTCTTTTCTGGGGGTAGTTAAGAAGGTTCTATGCCAGTTAAACTCTAGGGTTCACCAAAGTTCAGCATCCTGGATGAAGGAGACTCACTTCACAAAAATTTGGCTAAAAAAAAAGCATTGTTTCAAATCGCCAATGGGGTCAAACACTTTAAGTAATTTTGAGGAATTTGGAAAATCTCTGGCTTTGTCATAAGTAAACTAAGAAGGCATCTGTAGATCTTAACTGATATGGGAAGGGTTTTCTTTGCAAGAAAAAGGGTGGAGCTTTCTCTAAATCAACACTGTCCTCAGAAACAACAGGTTTATGTGCAATTTTGCTTTATCCTTTTAGTATAGAACGACAACATATAACACATGGAACCACGCATAAAATAACTCTCCCATGGGCTTCTTGTGGCTCTAAGTTTGTTTTGGACCCTCAATACTGCCTTGGAGATAGAAACAAAAATTGCTACCCTTTCCCCAATTGCCACTTTCAATGATAGTGATAAAAATAATTTCTTGGGTTGAATTTTCCCAAGTCTTCCATTACTCTTACATGATCTAAATACATGGAGGACTTATAATATTTTCTACCAAGGCACTTTAAATTATATTTTCTCTTTATGTGAACTTTCCTGTTCAGTATCTATTAATTATGTTTCTTTTATCCCAAGTCATATACTGAAGGCTATGATAAGGGTATGACTGATTATTTACATATCAGGGAAGATCCATAGAAATACTGTATTTATGTACATATATACACAAGTAGAAAAGGGTTCAAAGGCAATAGAAATCTTTACTGATCCTTAAAAGACATCAAGAATATGTTAGCCCATATAAAGTGTTTTAGCCAGCTTTCTGTTACTGTAACAAATACTTGAAATACTCAATTTAAAAATGGAAAGAGTTTATTTTGATTAAAGTATTAGTATATTGTATACATTGATTAAAATATTAGTACACTGTATAACGATGTAAAACTTTTAGCATTGCAGTTTATTATATTATTTAATTTAAAATTACATAATAGATATTCTTATACTTTATGTAATTCTAATGAATTTAAATATGTGCTACACTTTTTTTTTTAAGGAGGAAAGGTTTATTTGACTCACAGTTTATGGAGGTTTCAGTCCCTAGTTGGGTGACTCCAAGACAGTGTGGCATGGCAGAGGGGCATTGCAGAGGAGAAACATTTCATGGTGTCAGAAGGCAGAAAGTATTGAAAAATCAAAGCGGCAAGCAAGTGACAAATAACAAGCCTTATATCTCACACACTTAATTCTAGCGTCCTTAATCCTAGCATTGCACCGTAAATCAATCATAGCATCACATATCTAGATCAAGCCTCTTCTGAAAAACCCTATCTATGACCTCATGAGGCTTTGGGGGAACTTCTAGAGACAAGCAATAGCACCCTCCCCCTTGCCTCTCAAAGATTCGTGCACAATCCTTTATACAAAAGTCATTTAGTCCATCTCCAAGAGTTGCCAATGTTCTAAAAATTTTTGCATTACTGAAAAGTCCAAGTCCAGAGTCTCCTCTGGGATTTAAAAGAAACTCTTAGCTGCAAGCGCCTACAGACGAAAAGAGAGTGAAACACTGCCAACATACAATGGTACAAGTACCACACTTTTAGTTTACAAAAATTAAACTAATAAACTGAAAGGACTGAATGCCAAATGTCCTTGTAACCTATAATTAGCTCCTTTGGAATTTAAACTACAGACTTTATCTCATTCTTAGAAATTCCTTAGTACCACCTCTCAAGAACATAGCATTTTGTCGCTGTTATTTGATTTTATATATTAGCAGTCATTAAAAAGATGAGTCTGGTTATTTTAGTGCATAGCACCAATGATTTGCCCAGGTAAGAGAAGTTGCTATGTAGGGACTAAAATATGTCCCTCAAGATGTATATGTTGAATCCTAATATCTGAGGTGATCATATTTGGAAAAATGTTGGTAGAAGGTATTTAAGCCTAAACGAGATCAGATAATTAGCTTACTAACCTGATAGCCAAAAGTAAAAGAAAAGCCTCAGGAGAAAAAAGTACTTTAACCCTTCTGTAAGACTTTCAACCTCCAAAACTAAGAAAAAATAAACTTTAGTCATTTAAGATACTCAGACTCTAGCATTTGGCTACACAGGTTGAGCAGACTAATACAGCAGTAAAGAGAAAAAAAGTTGCATTTGTATGTTACAGATTAAGGTTATTAATTAATAAATTATCACAATTAAAAGCATATGAAGTTTACTTTCATAATTAATTGCAATTAGAGTTTTACAAAGTGACCAATATTTACATGTATCATAAATGCAGAATTTTCAATGATTTTTCTGTGTGAAACATTCACATAATTTAAAAAAAATTGTTGATTTAAGATGTTTTAAGGATAAATGATTTTTTTATACATTCAAACATCTGTTCCTGAGACATCATATTCTACAATCAGAGTGCAATCAAAAGTAGTTTCAGTGCTTTGAAAAAAGGATATTTCAATTCATGAAACTTAAGAATGCCTGCTATGGGTAAGCGGACTGCTGTTTGGGTTAAATATTTTCCATTTATGTACATACAGAACCAGTCTGAATTATAATTGCTAAGCAAAGATACAGTGTAGATAATGTTCTTATATTATATATTCTGACTTACATATTTTATGTAAGAAGTATGTTTGCTACTGATTCATATGTGGACAGAAATGGTATATTAGTATTTGGATTGTAAATCTATTTCACACAGAAAATAAATTTGCTCTACAACTTCAGAAGCTAAAAGTGCTTTTATCATTTAAAAAAAATGAAGAAACAGCCACTATATTTTTGAAACTTGAATGTTTATGCTATTCACAGGTAACCGACAATGCAAAGATAGTTTTAGAAAATTCCTTGTGTCAATCTTCTTGCTTTTTTGAGATAAGAGAATGTTACTCTTAATAACAGGGCTGATAAAAATTGGTGAGTTAATAGAAAAAGAGGGGAAGGGGAACCAACACATGAAATAAGTTTTATACAATAATAAAAAAGAGAAATTTTCTGTATTTCTTAGAAAAGAAAATGTTTTTACAAAATAAACAAACATATAAAACTGAATTAGGGAACTGATAATTAATTTGTTGACTTATCTTTGAGTCTTAGGAGAATTAAAGGTGTTATCAAGACTAAGACTATAAAACAATGGAGAAGTCTATATTTTATTGCTAAATTTGAGCAATAACTGAGAAATTATTAATTTTATGTGTAGAAAAAGTAAACATATATTGACAAGTATACTTAGTTCAATCTATATGGTAAGTTTAAATAATTATTTAAACAAAGTTTCCTTACATGACTCAGTTCTTACTTTATATTGTACAATGTGGGGATGGGTTTTACAGATTATGTAATGGAAATATTCAGTATTAAGTAACAATCTTTCCTTAGGGAAATAAAAATAAAGTAGTAATGACCTACAATTTGTGCTCCTCAAGCAACATCCAAAAATGTGCATAAATTATGAGGCTGCATCACAGGATGATCATGAGGTAAAATTCTAGAGGTAGCTGACACTTAAACTGATTTTAAAGAGGTGCTTAAAATGAATATCTTCAGCCACATTTGATTTTTTAATAGTTTGACATATATAAAGCCAATGTTAATCAACAGAGATAAATCACAAATTCATGCAAATAGCATGAGAATCTTCGTCTTTATGCTCTTGTCCTGACAAAGCAGACTGGGATCAAAAGATTATCCCTAAGATTATTTTTCTTAATGCTATTAAACAAATTTAGACATTTTTCTGATTTCAATTTCCCCCTTTGCCCTTCCCCACACATGTATAATATACTACTTGAAAGTAGATTTCTGGGAACCGCAAACATCTACCTAAAATTTTCTTATTTTTTCCTGTGGATCTGACTTTGCCTCAATAGAGTTAAAAACTTTATAAAAGTTGTATAAACTATCCGATAAAAATTTCTGGACACTTAAATACATTTTAAAATGTCTAAGATATATGAAAGGATAGACTTCAAGCTTTAGAGTTCAAAGTTGAGTATGGGTTATACTCACAAAAAAATGACCTATGGGACTTGCATTTGTGTAGTAGTCTACTTTACTGGACAAGTTATGTATAGTCTTTGTAGAGATTTTTTAATAATGTTTACTTAAGGTATCTTCAAATCTTTCTGCCTCTCTCCCTTTCATATATATACATATACATATATATAATATACATTTTCATATATATATATATATATATATATATATATATATCTATGTATATATGTATGAAAAAATTCCAGAACATTAGCAGAGTTGAAATTAGGCAGGTAGGAGTAAGAAAAATACAGTGGTAGGCAAATTTTGTTCCATTCCCCCAAATTCATAAAGTCATAAATTTCTGTACTTCAGAATTTGACCATATTTGGAGCAAGGGGCTTTAAATAGGCAAGTAAGATTTCATAAGGTCATGCGAGAGGGCCTTAATCCATGTGACTGAGTGTAGTTGGAGATAAAGTTTGAAGGAATTGAAAAAGTTAAAATGAGGCCATTAGAGTGGTACCTAAAGCAATCTGAATGGAATCTTTTTTAAAAATTTATTTGAAACAGAAAAAAGAATAAGAATGATTATACAGAATTTCACAACAAAACAATAGATTAATAATGGTTAATATATTGTGTATTATCTTCAAAGTAGTTACTCAGATTACAAGATATAGGCATGAAAAATTGACTAAACAATGAAAACATAAACAATTCTTTTTGATGAACTGAGATTAGTAGTATAATTATCTATCACATATATATATATATATATATATATATATATATATATATATGCCTTCTCATTCTTTCTTGTCTCCTTTCTCCCATCCTGTTTTTGTTGTTGTTGTTGATGTTGTTGTTGTTGTTGTTCTTTTTGCCTTTTGAGCAGTTTCTTCCCCTTTAACTTTAACAGTATGAATGCAGTCTTTATAAGAAAAGAAATTTGGACACAAAGGGAGACACCAAACGTATGTACAGGTAGACAAAATACTGTATAACTATACAATGGGAAGTTCGCTATTTGCAAGGCAAGAAGGAAGTGTTCAGGAGAAACCAAACTGGTTATTTTTAAATACTTAACAATTTTATTGTCAAATACTGTTTCGTAAGTGAAGTCTTCGGGACCCTGGAACAAGCACTGGGTGCTAGGGACCTGGCTTACCCATGTCTGCATCCTATAGCTTCTTATGAGCAATGGTCTACTACAGATTCCTCCACAGCTTGGTGCCCCATGCTGCACATAGCCTTTGCTCCTGCAGCACAATTTTCAGACACCTCATTTGCCACCAACCCCTGAGGACTTGTGTGGGTAAAGCTGGGGGAGGTTTGGCACCAGGAGGGCATTATCCTTTGAAGTCTCCGGCAGAAATTGAAGTAGTGCCCTATTTGGTATTGAATTCCAGGGGTTCTGAGCTTCTCATCCATTCACATCTAGATACAAAGTGTATCCTGGTACACAGGTTGTCATCTGTGGGGGTCTTTAATTTTCAGTGGACACTATGCCCTGGAAGGGGAGATGTTTACTTTAATTTCCCTCCAAGTAGTAGGAGCATGGTGCATGGTATATATTTCTTGAGTCTTAAAAACTGCACAGAAATTTCAACCAGCTTTGTAGTAAATTTAGACCAAAAGCAACTTAAGTAGATGCATATAACTTGACTTTAAGGTAAAACAATTGTGGGCCTAATATATTCCACCAAAAAAAATTGAAAGATATTTGCTTATACCAATAAAAATATATTCAGCTGGATGTGGTGGCACATACTAATAATTCTAACAATCTGAGAGGTTGAAGCAGGGTGATGGGTAGTTCAGTCATATCATAGGCATTTTAAAGACATTGAAACAATGTCTCAAAATTTAACAAAAAATAACAAGCTGGGATGTAACTCAGTGCAAAGGCTCTAGGTTCAATCCATAGTACTACAAAAATAATCAAATTGTGGAAGTTATATTTCCTTGTTATTAAAATTTATTAGATTTATATCTTACTCTATAAAACTTGGGTAAATTTACTCTATATGAATGCATTTGTTTTTATTACTAACAAGCATCAGGTTTCTCATCTTAAATAGTATTAGAGGCTTGGACCTTTCACCCCCATCCACCAAACCCCTGGAAAATGTGTGTGTGTATATGAAAGAAGGGGAAATGATTATAAAAACTCAAGAACAATGTGATTTGATGACCTCTGGGTTGCAGAACACGTGCAGGTGTTGGGAGAATAGTGTACCCAGAGGGACATGGGAGTTACAGAGTTCTTCTCACCACGCCTTTATCTGCCATTTCTTATCTAGTGAATCTTTGCAACATCCTTTTATAATTAAACAGCACACATACTAAGTATTTCCTTCGGTTTTTGAGTCATACTAGCAAATTAATCAAAGCCACAGAGGAGTGGGTCACGTGACTGCCAGTCTGTAGCGTGTTGCTCAGAAATACAGATAGTATCTATTACTTGTGATTGGTATCTGACATGGTCACTGTTTTGAGGGGAGTGAGTGATCCCCCAGCTCGAGGGAGAGAGTGTTGGAATTGAATTGAATAACTGAACATCCAGCTGGTGTCTGCTATGATTGAAATGCATTCCAAACATTTATGTGTAAGAAACTTGATACCCAATGCAGTGCAGATGAGAGGTCTGGTTTTTTGAGAAGTGCTTTAATAATGAAGGCCCCACTCTCATTGTATTGGTCAGCTTTACATCACAGTAACAAACAGCAGAGCTGTTCAGCATATAGAGAGAACGACTTGATATTGGCTCACAGTTTTAGAGACTTCAGTACATAATTAATTGGGTTTATACTTTTGGGCCTGGGATGAGACAACATGTCATTATGGGAGTGCATAGGCAGACACGAGTACTTACTCAAAAACTGAGAAGTGCAAGAGAGGAACAAGAAGAGATAGAGTTCCAATAACCATTCAAGAGCACATGATTCATGACCCAAGGCCTCCCACTAAGTCCTACCTGTTAAATATTCTACCACCTCTGCTCCAACTGGGTATTACATGGCCCTCAAAAGCCTGGTTTGATCCCAGGCTGGGGCACAATTGGATGACACTAAAACCTTTTGGATGGGTTCTTGTACATTCATGGTGGTATGGCCATACCTAGTAAAACCTTTAGCAGTTAAGGTCTAGTGGAAGGAAGGTAGTCATTGGGGTCATGCTCTTAGAGGAAATATTTTGATCTAAGCATGTCTAAGCTAGTTAGCGTTCTCATGACTAACAGAATTAGTGGAAAGATGCATGTGTAATCATGTAAGAGTTGGTATTATTTACTTATAGGCTCACAGCCAGAGGATTCCACAATGACTGGCTATGGTTGGAGAACCAGAGGATCCATAGCTTCTCAGCCTGAGAAGATGGAATCTGTGAAAGAAAAGGCATCAGAGATGCAGCCCCAGTCCAAGATCGCAGGCCCAGAAACTCACTGGAGAGTTGTGAGTGTGAATCTGCATAGGAAAGATACAAAAATTGACTGGAGACTAATGTCCAAAGGTGACACCAGCAAAGGATGAACCTGCTTGATAGGATTGAAGCTGTTCAGAATGAACACACATCTTTCCTGATGCCCCTTTCTATTTTATCCAGACTCTAACCTTATTGACTGCTGTCTGCCCCAACCAGGATGAGTTTTCAGCCCTCAGTTTGCCCGTGTACATGGCAGTCATTCACAACCACAGCAAGAACAGCGTTTCAGTTCTCGTACTCTAGTGTTTCTTATTCTAGTCAGGTTGGCATGTCACAATTAATATTCTCAACAACTTCCCAATAATACAAAACTAGGGCTCTGGCCTTTCACTCTTAGGGACAACATTACAGATCTATACTATACAATCTGTGGAAGGGATGCCAGGATTAAAAAGGGTGGTAGGTTTGTGTTTGCTTTTCACCTTCTGCCATTTGGGATTAAAGGAGATGGTAGGAGCCTGATCTTGAATGTGACATTAATGAATGTGAATTTTTAAATATTATATAATGAGGTTGTAGATAACTGAAGTATTTTAGTTAATCATTAGACTAACATTTTATAAGGGTTGAATGCACAGTGTTATAAAATCATGCAGTGGTGAAACACACTTTCACAGTACACAGTGATTCCATGGAATTTTAATATAATAAAGGTTAAAAAGTTCAATAATATAATCTCAGATACTACATTGCGACACTTCAAGGAAATCACAGTTTGTCAAGTTTTGATACAGTATAAAAGAAGAATAGCTGCAAGTTTCTAAAGACAAATAAGATACTTTTCCCAATTACAAGTCTCTATGTTTTCTTCACATACTTCATTCAGCACAACACACAGCTACAGATCAGGAGCAGAGGCAGATAGCAGAATTCTGCTGTTTTCTACTAAGCCAAATATCATGGGATATGCAAGTGTGTAAAACAATGTGACTCTTCTAGATTATTTATTTTTTCTTTTGTGAAATATAGTTTTTTTCCATAAAGCTATACTACTTAATTATTTTTTAAAATAAAATTATTGTTTTTAATATGAAATAATATACATATTTTAAAATTCAGTTGCAATATTAATATAATTAATATCAATATTTATAAAATGCTACATACTCTATAGGTATTTTCATTTTTCAGTAATTTTTGTGAGAATAAAAGTGGTTCTAAGACCAAAATGTTGCAGAATTTTTCCAGGTTATATTTCCACTGAGAGATGTTTTAAAGAAATCTTAGTAGTTTATCATTGTTGAACATCTCAATACTTTTGCTGGCGTAAATGTATTTTCATTGAGAATTTTATTCATTCTAACCATTATTATTTTCTAATTCATTTTTTGATTTAATTAAAATGTACAGACACAGTGTAGGTGATGAAGATCTAAGAAGAAAGCAAGCACAACCACATGAAAGTCTCTGCATTCACTAAGCCTGAGTACTAGTGAGACAGACAAGCAGTGACTACACAGATAAGCAAAGGCATCGAATGATATACTACCATATTACAGATGTGCTCCAAATTATGTTACAAGACCTTGTATTCAAATGTAATTATATCACAAGCCACATCAATTTTATCTTACAAAATATAAAAGTAGATCCATTACTATGTGACTGGTTGAGTTCTAACTTGAATCAGTCATCTTGACCTACCTTTATACAAATTTTTGGCTGAAATTCAAAACTTTTATTGGCCAAATGTTACAAGGAATTGTTATATAAATTCAGTGAAATTTATTCCCTAAGGCCCAGTTGACTGTTAAGTCAGCTGATTTGATCCATGGGCACTGTGGACGTGGCTGCAAAATCACATATTCTGCTTCTCAGAGGATCTGTTATAGTATGACTTGGGAAACTTCAATCACAGTCTCTTTGGATCACACCCAAACTTTTCTGAAGGAAAGATAGGAGGATAATTTAATATTATGAGTTTGGTAGGGTTAGTTTTTTCTGTTTTAGATTCTTTTCATTGCTGATGCTGTTTGTTTTTCCCCCTGACCTCCTGAGCTGCAATCACATTGTTGTGTCCTGGCACTACTTGTCCACCTCTAAATTTCATGTCAGAGATTAAAATCTTATATCGCTCTCTCCACTCTGTGAATTTAGGAATATTTTCATATCCTTTTAGCACAATGGCACAATATGCAATTGTCAAATCAATTATTTTTATAAGTTTGGCATGAGAATATGTGAATTCTGAAATTCACTTGTGGGGCGATAATTTCCTTTATTACAGTTTTGCTTAGAACAGTACTCTATAGGTATGTAAATCAGAAAGCATTTGTCAAGGAGTTGGAAACATTAAAATGTGCACATACACACACAAATACTGGAAAGTCTAGGGCACACAACGGGGGTTATTACTCCTTATAATTAGGAAACTAAGAAGTACAAAAAATATAAGAAACCACGGTGGTCTGTGGCATGCATGTAACTCTGCAGACAAGACTCAAGAGCGACAGGATGAACTAGCTTTGCTCTTTGCTAGATTGTTAGATGCTTACTGCTGCTATGGAAAATATATTATTCTTTAGTGTTTTTAAAAATACATGAATCTCATGTAAATTCTTTTCATTGCTGTGATTTATTCTATGATGCAAATGCAAGTGAGTCTGGGAAATGCAGTTCTCAGGTTTCTACATCTTGTGATAAAGAGCAAAGAAGAATTTGAGGAAGAGAATGGTTATGGAAAGTTAAAACAATATCCAGGACATAAAGAAACTAACATGTCAAGATGGATCCTGTGCATTGAAAATCTGAAAATAGAAAAATTTTATAACTTTATGAGACATGTGGTAACAAAAATGAGCAGACCCATAATAAAATTTTGTGTGGCAATTGAATAAGCCAAGTATACAAGATTTTAGTAAGAAGAAGTGTATTAAATCATAAAAGAGCAATGTCAAGTTACTGGAAAAGGTAGCAACAGATTAATTAGTTCAAGAAGTAATGATTGTGCTAGGACTGCTAGAAGGGAGAATAACACTCAGTCACAACACACTCTGCTTCTCATGACCTTCCATCCTCTTCATAGACCAGGAAGTAAATCAACAAATAAGTCATGAGTAAGTAATTAGAATTACACAATACAAAATAAAAAGAGATTTAACTTAGGGTGGTAAAGAAAAGACTCTCTGAGCATTTCATACTTGAGCTCAGGAAAGGTCACACAATGAGAAAAGTAGACAGTTTCCAGCAGAAAGCATTAACCATTGGCCCTTGGAGGTGAGAAAAGTGTTCATGTGCTTGAGGTACTGAATGGAAGTCCTTGTGGCTAGAAGATACTACAGTGGAGATCAAACTGAAGGTACCCTGGAGACCAACACAAGAATCAGATCATATAAGTTCTAAGCAAGTGCAGTGAAGTGAAAGATACTCTTATGGTTGTGAAGTTGGTGAGTGAGATGAGTGATTGTAAGGATCACAGCAGGCTATGGCAACCTTGATCAGCACTCATATTTCCCTTATAGAGTTGAATAATTCATAGAGGACTGCGAGAGGCCATCGAATGAGTTAAATCTTGGTGCTGAGACTGCTATTACCATATTAGAAGCTCCTTAAAGTTTAGAAAGAACAATTTCCAAAACAAAAAGAAAACCAGGATTTTGTTGATTTTATGGCAAAAACCTTCGGAATAAACATGACATCATTACCAAATGATGAAAACATGACAGAAGAATTTATTTTCTTTTTGATTTTTGCAAACTTAGTTGAACTTTCAAAAAAATAAATGAAAGAAAATGAAGTTAAACTGAATTCTCACTTGCACTTTACTTAAGGTGTCAGTTTTGATGAATTACCATTGTTTTTGTATCTATTTTTTGTCATCTTAAACAATATTTTAAGTCTGCGTATTTTTTATAGTTGGTTGCATTCCTTCATGCAATTAGATTGAGTTTACTTTTTGTTATACCATATAATTTCATTGCTCTTCTGGTTGTTGACTTTATATAATTATTAATGACTTTGTGTATTACTTAGGTAAATTTTCCTCCCATGTAGCATATAAAAGAAAAAATCATTTTAAAGTGTTATAGATAAAAACTGTTCACTATAATTCAGTTTGCACAAATCTAAATAAGAACAAAGAGACTAAACTGTACATAGAAGAAAAATTAGGTCAACAGTTTCAGGGTAAATCCCTTAATGTATATTTTTGAAACATTGTATGATAGAACCATCAAGAAATTATTTGAAACTTTGTGCTCTATAGTAGACTGAACACAGTTTTCATGCTTATCATTTTTAATTGTATCCATCACCTTTAAGTAATTTTGATCTACTTTATGTAGGTCAGTGTGCTAAGTACTAAAACAGCATGATATTTCCTCCAAAAATTGGGCTTACGAAATAAATCTCCTTTGGTGATATAAACTGCATTTGTTTTGCAGAATTTTACTGTCAAGTTTTTCAATCTGAAATATGAAAGGACCAATCTAAATTAAATCTGGATGGAAGACATATGTAAGCCGATGTTAGAGGAGGCTCAGAATAGAGATAAATTTTGAGAATATATTAAAAATTTTTTGAATTGTATTTGCTTATAACAAAGATAAAGAGATTGAGAAATTTCTTTTTAAAATGCAATTCCTTGTGCTTGCCTAGGACTTGACAGTTTGAAAACTTTTATGCTTTTAATATTTCACACAACTCTCTGAATGATCCTCTGAGGTAAATAGGGGAGCTCCTTTCCCCAAATGAATGCATGAAACAAGATCAGAACAATAAGGCACTTGTATGTGTCATATCCATGATATGACTGAGTCTAGAACTTCAATTTTGATCCTCTTCTTCAAACACCTTTCTACAAATCATACAGCTTTTATTATTTTCTGTCTAGAAGAGTAAGTGAATAGTAAGTGGAGCTACTTGGCCAATCAATAGAAAGCAAGTGTGGTCCATACACTTGAGTATGAAATAAAAATCACCAATGTTAATTGCTGCTATTGTTAGTTAAGAAAAGGCATGAGATTTTATTGTGTTGAAATCCTTGCAAAATAAGTAAACTAGTCAGTAAAATAGCAAAATTTGTTTCTTTCCTGTTATAATGAAACAACGGAAATTATCATTATGGAATACCAACTGTGAACTGGACAATTTTTCAATTGGTATCATTAGTTCTATTTTAGAGATGAGGAAATATAGTTAGTCAATGTCCCTGCAATATCGGTGAGGTTTGCACTTTTAAAGAAATTATCTGGTTCTGAGACAAATGATATTTATAAGTGCCTAGACTTTTGTATTATAATGTCAAAACCATTACGTATAATACTCACATTTCAAGTGATTTATTATGAAAGTATAAATATCAATCATATACAAATTAACTAAAATTTCACATTTTAAAATTATTTATAAATTAAAAACAATTAAAATAGTGTCCTAATGCCCATACTATCAGTTCTCTGCAGAGAGCAGAACAAGCACCCAGTGCTCAGGAATGTTTCCTGATCATAGGAAGGAATGCCCATGCAGTAAGCATTTAAGATGCCTATCTATGCTTTCTAAAGAGACATCAAACAGTACCACAGGAAATCTTCAAGACTGAAGGAGATGGGATGTATTGGCACGATCCTCTGCCTCTTTCTGCAATAGCAGCATTTCCAGTAGGTTGGTATTTGCAATTGGGTTAGGGAAGACTATACTGGATTCTTTACTTCACCTTTTGGGATGTGCAACTTTGTCATTTGCTGTGGTATTCTGAGTCTTTTTCTGCATGTACTCCACGTAGATCTGGAACTCCAGAAAATTAGAGGAGATTCTCAACAGACAATTGCCTTAGTTGTATCCTGCATGGAAATTCCTGAAAGCTCAGGTTGTTTCTTCACAGTGCCTTATTGTTGACACACTTGCATAAATTTTACAATTTCCTGTCTCCGTTCCACAGTATCTTTGTGAACAAATGTAATCTAGTCTCACGATTGTTTATTAAAAGGTGTCTTTTGGCTTATATGGGGTGGTATCAGCTTTGAAATTTCCTCTCTGATCTTCTGAGGCATGGAAGAGGTAGCCATCACCAGGAGCAGCTCCAAGAAGGCAACTAGAAGGGCCGGGAGTTTGGCTCAGTGCCTTAAGCGCCTGCTCTGGCAGGCACGAGGCTGTGAGTTCAACCCCCGGTGCCGCAAAAAAAAAAAAAAAAAAAAAAAAAAAAAAAAAAAAAAAAAAAAAAAAAAAAAAAAAAAAAAAAAAAAAAAAAAAAAAGAAGGCAACTAGAGGGAAGGTGCCTGTGGAGAGGAATTTCACAACTATTCCTGCAGTCAAGGTATTGCACCTTTTGGTTCCTCTTTTACAAGGGCACCAAAAGAGAAATTTGCAGCATCTTCTAGAGATTGTTTGCTGTTTATCTTTGATGTGTACCTGGATTTGAATTTAAAGTTGCCATGACTCTAGGCTCTGAATCACACCTTGCCCTCCAATCTCCAAGACCTTCTTAACTGATCAAGCTTAAATAGACACTCTCTTTACAGTGTCTTCTCTTGTGGGAGCATCCTTGGTTTCATGCAATTGAACATCAAACCAGGTCAGCCTACAAGTCTCAAGCTCTTAGGTTTAATCCATGAAACCACAGTGGTTAATTTAAGGAATTTACTTTAAGGGTATTAATAATTCTCTAACTTTCTGTGGAGAGCACCATGGAATCTAGCTTAGAGAGTTGGTGGCACAGACACAGGGAGAAGAAATACAGATTCCCTATGCTGTAACCAATGGGTTTCTTACCACTGGGTTCTCTATAATCTTGACCAGAAAAGGAATTATTCATAGTGCCTTCTTTTCTCCAAGTCAAAATCTCATGAAGTTGCAACTGATTCATTTAGTCTAGGTTACAAATGAAAGTCACATTACTTTGATGATTGAGTTAAAAACAAACTGAGAACATAAACCTTAGCTTTGGTTTATTTATTCTGTGTGTGTGTGTGTGTGTGTGTGTGTGTGTGTGTGTGTGTGGTGTTAATGTAGTACTTGGAAGGTGGTAAAATCCCTAAAGAGAAAACTTCTATCTAAAAGTGGCTTGGTTACATGAATGTAACACATGTTCACTTTACACTGTGGTAGATTTCAAAAATGACCACAAATTCTTTCTCTTTCACATATGCTTAGGCTTTCTCAATATGAGCATTGCAGCTCCTCTAATCAGAATTTGGAGTCTTTCTTTCATAAACCTCTCTCTGGGCAGACCTTGTGACCTCCTTGGACAAATTAATGAGGGAGAAATGTCTCTGAGCTGGATCTCAGCCTAGCCTTAAAAAGCGTTCTACATTTCTGTGGTCTCCTGGAAACCTGCCCTCTCCAAACACAGATGAAAGGATTTCAGGCTAAGAATAAAGTCCGTGTGACTCAAGAGACTCAAGTAAAAGCCCCCAGTTACCTGGAGTTGATCACACAGATGTATGTAACCTCCTCAAATTATCTGAATTGGACTGTAATAGAACCATCCATATAACCCATGTGCTCATACACGTTTACTGTTTAACACTGATAAAGTGTGGGATAAAGTATGTAGTAATAAGTGTCTAATAGAGTTACCAGACAAGCCATTTTCACAAGGTTTTTCAGTGTTAAAGTCATGACAATTGTTTTGGAAGGTAGGTGTGAGAGTAAGGTAAACTTTTCAGTTGCAGTACATGTAGTTTGTGTGACCGTCAAGTACAACTGTGGCATTCTTCACAGGTACTCACGTGGGCCATCATGTACTTAATTGTCTTAGAGACAGACAAAAAGAGATTTCCTCCTATGGCTTCAAGTTACTCTAATGTTCATATCACTTCTATTGCTGCCTGCAAATGTAAGTTGATATATTAATTTCTGCATTCTCATTTAACCGCACATACTGCATATTGCAAAGTTATTTTCTTATCTGAAAAGCAGTTGATGGCTGTTTATTATATTTGCCACATAGTAAACTCCCTCTGACAGCAGGGTGATATGACAAATGAAATATTTGTAAAGCTTAATAAGCTGCACTAAAAAATATTCTTTAAATTCTAAAATGTGTTTCTCACTCACACAATTAATAACATATTTTTATCATAACCTTGTAACTTGTAGCTTCCTTCAACCAACCGAAAACCTAATAGTCACATCAAGTAAAATGTTAGATCTTTAAAAGATTCAAGATCAATAAAGTGTCAAGGTATGACAAATTATTGGATCTGTCCTCAGCCAGTGTGAGAATTAACAGAGATAATAATACTAATTTTCTTGACTCTATGATGATCATGGTATTTTAAAATAGTTTTACCCCTGGCATTATGTAGATATTATTGTTTAATTGCAACACATTATTAATGGCATCTGCTAATGTATCTCTAAACTTTCACTTAGACTCTGCTGTGTCTCAGACCATGCTGTGACAATGAACCACACATTGTGAAAACTAAAAGAAACCTTTAAATTAGTACGTATGAGAAATTTTAACATGATGCCATTAGCCAGTAAATTCCAATTAATTAATCACTAGCTAATAAACATACGTTAATGTTGTTACTATTATAAGAGTTAAGTTAGATTGTCAACTTGATTGGCTCTGGAGTTGCCCAGGGCATTAACAAAGCACTTCTCTTGAGGTATCTGGGTAGGACATGAAGGCATGACCTTATGCTATATATCTGGTCACTGGCTCTTTTCTCTTTGGTACCATGCCAGTGCTATGTTTCTTGGCCACCATAAAGTACAAAGCTGTGTTCTTTCATGCTGTTTCAAAATAATGCTTGTATCTGAGACCCAGGTAATTATGGACTGAATCTTCTGAAACCATGGACCAAATAAACCATTTTCTCTTGTTAGTCGTGAGGGGTGGGTACTTGGTCTCAGCAACAGGAGAGTGATCAGTGCCGAAAATTGGTTCCAGGGGTGGGGCTGCTGATCAGATTGCTTGACCATGTGACTCATTTTGGAACTTGTTTATGGGAAAGTTTGGGAAAGTTTGCAGAATTGGACTAAAGAAATCGGAGAAGGATGAAAGCAGAGCCTAATGGGTGATTGCTGCTAGGACTCAGAGGACTTCAAATCTGATAGGAATCCAAACAATAAACACCAGGGTCTCAAGGTTTTAGTTGGGAATGAGAACTCTGTTGGGAACTGGGCTAGAGTGTGCATGCCACATCCTTGCAAAGAACTTGTCTACATTTTCCCTACATCCTGAGACTATAAGAGACTGAAATTAAGAATGAAGGGTTAATTGATCTGTAGAAGGAAACTTTAAGGCAGCCAAATATTCAGGATATGGCACATACCATGCTAGTTCATTTTGAGCAGACTTATATTGGGTCTTGAGAGCAGAAAGCAGAGCAGAAATATTTGAAAAGCCAAAAATGTAGAAAAGTTTTGCTTCCTACAACCTCACCACCAGCATTAGCTCTTTTCTTTTCTTTTCTTTCTGTTTTTTTTTTTGAGCCCTTTGTAATCATCATTTTTACTTGAATAAGGCAGAACCTCAGTGTTTTCATTTGCATTTCTCTAATGGCAAAACATGTTGCATATTTTTCATGTATTATTGGTCATTTGTATTTCTGAGACATGTCTATTCAACTGCCCATTTTTGATCTGGCCTTCTATTTTCAGGAGGTCTAAAATTTGCAAGGTCTTGTATATTCTATAAATTAGAACTCTTTCTGAGGAGTAGCTAGCAAATTTTTTTTTAATGTTCTGTATATTGTCACTTCACTCTGTTGTTTCCTTTGCTGTGTAGACACTTTCTAATTTAATGTAATTCTATTCATTGATTCTAAGTTTTATTACCTGGGCAGTTAGGTTTTGTTCAGAAAGCCCTTGACTGTCGCTATGCCTTCAGGAGTTTCACCACTTTTTTCTTCCAGTAAATTCAGTGTTTTCTATATAGGTATTTCATATATTTTGATTTGATTTGATTAAGGCGGGAGATGTGAATATTTTAACATGTTTTTATTATAAAATTTTCATTGTAATGTTTGTTATTTGTGATTTGTATTTTTAAATGAATAGCTTTTTTATCTAATCAAACCTTTAAGATAAATAGTATCTGTAGATATGAAAGTATGGTGCAATCTTACCTACTTATGTAGACATGTTGGCTAAAAATTTCCCTAGCTTTGCCTTTGGTTTACTCTGCATACTTACTATCAATACATGCTCTGTTCCCTCACAGTTTGGCTACAGAGTGAGATTATCTCTTCTCCCTCTTCACGAGAGGAATTCTTATATTTCAAAACAATGAAAACAATTTATATGTACTATTTCAGAAGGGTTTTGCACATATTCATAATCATTAAACAAAATTGATCATCATCCTGAAGTCATTGCTTCAAAGCCATCCCTTATAAGATATGCCATTATGTCTGTTTTCATAATATACTGAGTTCTTGAAAGGTGCATGGTCAGGCACATTCTCAGAAAGAAGATGTGGTGCCACTCCCTTCATCTGATGCTTTTATTCTATTCAGGGAGTTTACTTGCAGTCACCGGTTCTACCACTAGATGGTGGTAAACATAGGGAGGCATTCAGCATGTACCTGGGTAGGATAGCAACTGAGCAGCACAAAAGTGAAGTTTAGGGGTTTATTGGACACAGCATAATAAATTACGAAAATATAAAATAAAAGAACTTAACTGAACTGAGAATTTTGGAATATTTTCTCATCCTCATTCATGTTGCTCACCTGAACTATACTTTATTCTCTTTTTCAGACTTAATTTTCAAGTGGGATTTCAAAAATAAAGTAAAATGATGATTTTTCTCTTCTCTTTAATCTATGTAATTATTGCATTATATTTGGAAAACGTAATCTAGAAGATTTGTTTTGTATATTATGTTATTGAATTTTAATGTATGCAATATATATCTTTCTTCAATTTAAATATTCCAGAAACTGAATAATTACTCTCTTTTATCCTCTGTAGCAACTATTTCCGACAGATAAATATACCCAATCATCCATAAGTGCTCATCCAAGGACATGGAGCTTACAGCTATTGAAAATAGAACAGGTCATCCCATCCTAGAGCCTTTTATAGCTAGGAAATGTACAGATAAAGTGTCCCTAAGAAAATTAGCAAGGGCAAATCTTGGAAGCAAAGACTTTGTCATCTGCTCACTTCAGCCTCCTGAGGCACAGCATGCTGTAATCTGTTGTGTCGTCACCTAGAATGTATCAGGTGCTTTTCTGTTCTACTGTTGCTCAACCTCAGGGCTTCCTTGTTATCTGTTCTGGTTTGCAATCTCGTCATTTTTCAGTACCAGATTTTGCCTTTATCTGTGGTAGGTGTCCTCAGCTGAGTATAGTAATTATGAACTCTCCCACACATATCTTCCGATATATCGCCACCATAAGGTGCAAAAGAAAGTAGGAGGTGAGTGGGTAAGTTCTTAATGAATGTCATCTGTAGCCCCCTCCGTTCCAGAATTGTATGCAGGAAAGTGACACATTTTTTGAGCATCCAAATAGTTAACAAAATATCCACTTGCACTATGCTAAAACAATTTTTCACCCAGGAAGCTTGAATACAATGCGTTACTTGTACTTTCTTTTTTTGTTCACCCTTCCCCACAATTCCATAAAGGAGCAGTTATAACAGCAATAAACATGTATACCCTTTAGTAGAATGTGAATTTTAAAGGCAGAAATTTAAAAATTTGTATCCTTTTCATCTAGTTTAGAAGTTGCCAAATTAAATACCATTAATTTGGCCTAATGCCTGCTTTAGTAAAATTTTGCTAGAACATAACCACATCACATATTTATATACCTTTTACCACCGATTTTTGCATTACAATGACGGAAATCAATAGTAGTGATAAAGATCAGATGTGATGCAAACATATTAGCCTTTTACAGAAAAAATTGCCAGTGCAGATTTGTTGCTTTAAAAATATTTGTTCAATAAGTGAATTATAAAATATCATCTATTTTGGTGCATCCCTGAATATTGTTTGTTAAAATTATGTTCTTGTTTAAAATGAGACAAAATAAGTAATGCTTTATCTAATGAGAAAACACAGTGAAATGTTTCATTTAGTATAATCAGCTTACTAAAATAAGTGGACAGATTAGATTTTTCATAGGTTTCTTTTTAAAGCATACTCTTGAATTTCTTAATTATCTTTACAGATTTTATGATGGATTCATTGTCATACAAATTAAATAGTCCATCATATGGGAGTGTGCTACTTAGGTTATTAGCTTCATAAAGAAATAGTACATGTTTTTTAAGAAAAATTTCCAGAATCTAAACAGATAGTTTTTTAAAAATATGCTTCAACTTCTAGAGCAATTTTAAGTTCACAGCAAAACTATTCAGATGTTATAGAGTTCTCATACCCACCATCCCCTACCTACGCATACATGATACACGTATCAACTTTCCTCACTAGAGTGATGCATTTGTTACAATCAATGAACCTACAATGATACATTATTATTACCACACAAACTCTATGGCTTCTGGTAGGATTTATTCTTGGTGTTTTATTTATTTATTTATTTATTTATTTATTTATTTATTTATTGGTACCAGGCATTGAATTCATGTCCTCACACTTGACAGGCAGGTGCTGAGCCGCCTAGTTATATTCCCTGCCTGCATTTCCATGTATTCTGACATTTTATAAAAACATATTCTCACCACGACAGTGCATGCAAAATATTCTCACTTTCCTAAAAATCCTTTATACTTTACCTATTCATTTTTCCCTGTTTCTAACCACTGATGGCCATTGGTCTTTTCACTATTCCCATGGTTTTGCTTTTGTCAGAATGTAGATCTTTTCAGATTGGTTTTTTTGTACTGTATACTCAGTTTTGTGTTGCTATGAAAAAATACATGAAGATGAGCACGTCAGTCAAGGGAAGAAGTTTATTTAGCCCACAGTTTTGGAGTCCCAACAGGATTGCACCAGTGTGCTGCTGAGAATTTTCATAACTGCTTCACAATATGGCAGATCAGTGGAAAGAGAACTGGCTGTGTGCAGAAAGGATAAGGAAGTGGGGGGGCTTCACTTTATAGCATATACTCTTGTGAGAAAAAATATACTTTGGAAAATCAGGCTTAATCTCTTGGGAGGCAGCACTCCCATGACTTCTATTTTCCCCTGAACTACACCTACTAGATCTTTTAGTAGGCACCACTTCTTAAAAGGATCCATCGCTCCAGCACTCCCACACTGGAGACCAACATAGAATGTGGGGGAGGGAGGAATTCAAACTGTATCTGAGCCCCTGCATTTCCTTTCCTTAGAAATATGCCTTTAAGTCTTCTCCTTAACTCTTAATAGGTTGATAGCTCACTGGTAGTTTGAAGGTGTTTCCCCAGAATCACATGTTGGAAATTTAATGTCCAACACAACAGTCTTGGGAGGTAGGCTCCAGTGGGATGTACCTAGGTCTGGAGGACTCCAGCCTCTTGAACCAATTAATGTCAATTATAAAATGCTAAAGGCTGTGAGATCTATCTTTGCTTTTTTACAAGTTTTTTCTCGGCATTTTGCCTCCCTCCATGGAATGATTCTGCGTAAAGACATTCTTTATGATCTTGGACTTAGCAGTCTCCAGAATTGTAAGCAATAAATTTCTGTCTTTTATTCACTAGTTTGCCTCAGGTAATCTGGTGTAACTACAGAAAATGGACTAAGACTTGTTGGGGAATATTTGGTCTTAGAAGAAATTGCCAAACCATCTTGCAGAATGGCTGCTGTCCCTTGCATGCCTACAAACACCAGAAGATTTCCCATTGCTCCACGTTATCTCCAGGACTTGCTGTTGGCAGTGTTTTCCATTTTCACTCTTCTAGGTGTAGTTAGGTTTTTAACTATACAATTTTGCTATTATTTTAAAAGTATGCCCTTAATATTTGAAGATATGGTAGTTTATATAAATTTCTCAAAATAAATTCCTTTGTGAAACATTTTACTGTGAAGCGACTTAAAAAAATAAATGGCCTTTAAGAAATGCTGATAGCAATATTGTATCTCTGTTCACTTTCTCGGCATAATATTTAGCACTTTGCTGTCAGGGATTATTTGCTGAATAAATAAATGCTTGAGACATGAACTCATAGAAAAATCTGGTCTGGCTGAAGTTTGCATGAGTTCAGATATAATGGGATAATCTTGGACTTACTTACCAGAAAATAAATGCTAACGCTTGTGTCAGAAAGTCCCAAGTCTTCTCTTGAAGATATTATGTGGATGCTCAATTTTAATAGAATAGGTTAATTAAATAATTGATTCTAACATTACTGTAGAAATAGACATATGAGGCCAATTAACTGGTTTTTTTATGAGTCCATATATTTGAGCAATGTCTCATGATAATTTCAATATTCTTTGGCAACCAGTAGTTGCTGGTGGCAATTTCCTTTGTCAGAGCTGTTGTCAAACTGTGCTATTAAGCGAGATTTATTTGGTGAGATCTGTGTGAATCTGTAACAAATAAGCAGGCAATTCAAGCTGTCATCTAACATGTAGGAATTTGGAGAAGTTGTTTTATCATCTTGGCTGAAGCCCAATTGATTATATTTTGATCTGAGCATATTCTCCAAAGGTATCTCATGCAATTATACATTTAAGACAACATTTTTTAAAAGGCTGTTTATATAACTTTGAATTTCACTTTCTGTGTTCATTTAATACAAGAATTTTTTTTGACTCAAACACTTTCTTAGTTCTTACTCTAAGTGGTAAACTTATGTCCTTCACTTTTACAAATGAGTAAGTTAAATTATGGAGAAGGTGTCAATGAACCAGTCTGAAGAGTGTTGTTTGAAAACTTACCTAAATACTTACTTTGCAATTTGTGTTTGTTTGTATGTGAAAATATGTTTCTTTTTTATTGGTACTACAGATAGTTAGATAACATTCATCATAGGAAATTTGTAACTGTATATAATATATTTTGCTTCTTTTTTTTCCCATTCCTTTAAACTTCCTTCAATCCCTTTTCCCCTCCTTATTTAAATATTGTTTCCTTTTTGTTTCTGTTCTCTTTTTTCTTTTCCCTTCATTCCTTTCTTCCTGCCCCCTCCCTTGTTCTCTTTCTCATTTGAACCTTTTCTCTCCATTTTCCAATGTCTATCATAAATTTTGGTCTTTATTTATAGTTTTGGTTTTGCACACCAGAAAACAATTTAATATTTAAACATGTGTGTCCGGTGTATTTCACTTAAGAGTATGGTCTCAAGAAGCACCTGTCTACTTAGAAATGTCCCAAACTTGTCCTTCTTTTTGGCAAAATTTTACTTCATGGCTGAAAAAAGAAAACACATCTTCTTTATATTTTAATCTATTGATGCACAGTTGGGTTGTTCCTTTCTTTTTATCTATTTATTTGTTTAAGAAAAAATGACACAGAAAAGAGAAACGAAAAGCAAAAGAGACAAACAACAAATTTAATATAGTAACGGTATGGGTTTACAAAACAAGATGATAGGAATTTGACAATGGTTGTAATATTGCATACTGTTACCTTTAAAAGGGTTGTTTAGATATACAGATACAGATATGTAAAAGTGTTCTAATAATATGTGCATTAGCTGTTCTTTTCCAATAACTAATACATTTAGTAGTATAGTCATTTTAGCTATCTTATACACACACAAATTTATGTGTTTTTCCTTTTCCTTTCCTTCTTTCCTCCTTTCCCCTGTCCCATTAACTGAATTTGGGTTATTCAGGAGTTTTACATCTTGATTCAGCTTTGGTAATTCATACATTTCTAGGAATCTGTCCATTTCTTCCGTGTTAGCAAAGCTATGGGAGTAAACATTTTCAAAGTAGATATTGATGATCCTTCTGTATTTCCACAGGGTCTATAGTAATTCCACCCTTTTCGCTTCTTATTGTACGGATTTGAGTTTTTTCTTTCCTCTTTTTGGTAAGGTTGGCTACAGGTTTATCAATTTTATTAATTCTTTCAAAGAATCAACTCTTTGCTTCATTAATTCTTTCTATTGTTTTCTTAGTTTCAATTGCATTAATTTCTGCTCTGATCTTGATAATTTCCTCCCTTGTTTGGGCTTTCAGCTTGACTTGCTCTTCTTTTTTTAGAAGTTTGAGGTGCTGCATTAGGTTGTGTTTTGTGTGTTCTTTCCATATTTCTGATGTGTAAGTTTAGTCTTATAAATTTCCCTCTGAGGACTGCTTTCATTGTGTCTCACATGTTCTGGGAATTTGTATTTATATTTTTGTTCGATTGTAGATATTTTTTAATTTCTTCTTTATTTTCTTCTGTGACCCATTGGTTGTTTAGGAGAGAGTTAATTTCCATGTGTTAGAACTGGGGATTTAGCTCAGTGGCCTAAGTGCCTGCCTTGCAGGCATGAAGTTGTGAGTTCGATTCCAGGTGCCAAAAAAAAAGAAAAAAAAAAAGAGAATGAATTTCCATGTGTCTATGGGGTTCTTGTGGGAGTTTTTTGTCATTAATTTCCAATTTTATTGCACTATGGTCAGATAATATATATGGAATTATTTGAATTTCTTTGCGTTTACTTAAGCATGTTCTGTGGGCTAGTATATGATCTATTTTAGAGAATGACCCATGTGCAGCAGAGAATATGTATTGTGATGTTGTTGGGTGGAACACTCGGTACCCATCTACTAGGTCCATTTGTTCACAAGTTTGATTCAGTTCTGTTATTTCTTTGCTGATTTTTTTGTTTGGTTGACCTGTCTCTTTGTGACAATGAGTGTTAAGGTCCCCCATTATAACTGTATTATTTTTAATTTGGTTTTCCATGTCTATCAAGATTTGTCTTACATAGTTGGGTACTCCCATATTTGGTGTGTATATATTTATGATTATAATCTATTCCTCTTCAAGTTTTCCCCTAACAAATATGTAGTGACCTTCTTTATCTCTTTTGATTGTTCTTGGTTTGAAGTTCGCATTGTCTGCAAACAAAATAGTGACCGCTGCTTTTTTCTGGGTTCCTGTTGCATGGAGTATTGTTTTCTAACCTTTGATTTTTAGTCTATGAATTTCCTTTTGAGTTAGATGTGTTTCTTATACACAGTATATTGTATTGGGTTTTTAAATCTTGGAAGACTGATTTTTATTAAGTTCTTTATGTGTTCTTGTTAGCAATCCTTTATCTGAGGGACAACTTGCAAACATTTTTTCCCATGTTGTGGGCTGTGAGACAGCATCTTGCTCTTTCATTTTGTCATTTTCCTCTGGGACCTCTGTGTCTTGCCAGGCAGCCTCCTGATGGATTGCACTTGAATGCTATGCTGGGTAGAACTTCAATCCTCCAATATCCCCATGGCTAGCCAGGGCACCCCCCCAAATTACGGTGCCATAGCCTTGTGCTCTGTGGCCTGTGAGGCTGGTCATGTGTTCCCCTGATGTATTGTGCTGGTTTGCTCTCAGATGCTGAACTGTGCAGAGCTTGGATCCTCCCTGCAGCTAGCAGGGGTACACACCCGGATTGTGTTGCCAGGGACTAGAACCTGGCTGAGTGGATTCAGGACCTCTACAACCCAGGTGGGTAGCAGAGAGGCACCCTGTGGTATGGCACTGGAGCCTTGAACCTGGGTGGGTGGGTGGGTGGTGTTCAGAGTCTCCAGAACCCAGGTAGCTGGCAGAGATATACCCGCAGTGTGTCACCAGGGCCTAGTGCCTGGCTGGATGGAGTTCAGAATCTCCATGACTCAGGCAGTTAGTAGGCACACACTCCTAGAGTACGGTACCTGGGCCTTATTCTTGGCAGGATGCAGTTCAGAACCTCTGGGACCCAGGTGGCATAGCACACTACCAGAGTGTGGCACCACTGGGACCTTTTGTCTGGCTGGGAGGAATTCAGAGCCTCTGAAAGGTGGGGCTAGTCAGAGTGCACCCCCGGTGTATAGTGCTAGAGCCTTGCTCATGGCTAGGCAGAGTTTGGAACCTCTGGGACCTGCTGCTTGACTAGCTGTGTTGCACCCCTGAACTATGGAGCTAGGGCCTTGTGCTCTGATGGCCAGAGCTCAAATTCCAAGACCTGTTGGCTAGGTTGGCCACTCCCTGTTGAGCAGTTCTGGGGCTCTGGCCTGGGCTGGGCTCAGTACCTCTGTAAACTGTGAGGCTGCCCAGGCATTCCCCTGATGGATTGTCCTGGAATGCTGGACTGGGCAGAGTTCAGATCCTCTGTGCACACATTTGGGTTGTTTCTAAGAGTTAGCTACTATAAATTTTGCCACTATAAATATGGATGTGCATATATTGCTGCATGATTCTTCTAATTCTTTTGAAAAGATACCAGAAACAGGAATATCTGGGTCAAATGGAAGTTCTAGTTTTAGTTATTTGAGAAATTTTCACATTGATTTTTCACAGTGGTTGAACAAGTTTACACTCCCACCAAAAGTGGAGAAGGGTTCCTTTCGTACACAGTCGCACCAGCATTTGTTATTGGTTGATTTCTTGATAATAGCCATTCTTTTTAGGTGATGGAATCTTAATGTTGTTTTAATTTGTTTTTACAATTGCAATTTTTTAAAATGATGAGTGATGTTAAGCATTTTTTCACAGATTTATTTGCTGTTTCTGTTTCTTCATCTGAAAAGTGTCCATTCATTTCAGATGCCCATTTTTGAATTGGGTCTTTAAATTTGAGGGTTTTGAGTTTTTTGAGTTCTTTATATATTCTAGATACTAGTCCTTTGTCTGAGGAGCAGCTGGCAAAATATTTTTCTCAAACTATGCATTGTCTTCCACTTTGTTGGTGGATTCTTTTGCTATGCAAAAGCTTTTAAATTAGATGAGGTCCCAGTTGTTGATTCTTTATGATATTTCCTCTGGGGTTAGGGTTTTGTTCATAAAGTCTGCTTACACCAATATCTTCCAGAGTTCTCTTCGTTCTGTCTTCCAGTAGATTGAGTCTTCCTATTTTAATATTTAGAACTTTGATTCATTTTTATTATAGTTTAGTGCATGCTCAAAGAAATTCATCTAGTGTTAATATTCAGCATGTGAAAAGCCAGTTTTTCCAGTACCACCTATGAAGGAGGTTATTTTTCTTCCTATGAAGAGGTTTGCCTCCTTAGTCAAAGTTAAGTTGATTGAGGGTGTTTGGAATTGTTTCTGCATCTTCAACCTACTCCATTGATCCACAGGTCTGTTTTATGGCAGTATCCTGCTGTTTTTATCACTGTGGCTTTGTAGCATAATTTTAAGTCAGGAACGTTATGCTCCCATCCTTGCCTTTGTTGCCCAGAATTGCTTTTGTCTTCTGGTTTCAAATGAATTTTAGGATTTTTTCTAATTCTGTGAGATATACTATTGGCATTTTGATCAGAATTACAATAAATATATACAACAATTTTGGAAATATGATCATTTTTCACTATATTGGTCTTTCCTACCTAAGAACAAGTGATCTCTCTCCTTTTTTTAATATTTTCTTTGATTTCCTTTTTCAGAGTACTATAATATTCAATAAAAGAACATTTACTTCCTTTCTTAGACTGTGTACTATATATTTCATCTTTTAAGATGCTATTATTAATGGTGTGGTTTACCTAATTTCTCTCTCAATGAGTTTGTTATTTGTGTACAGTAATGCCACTGAGGTGTTTTTTTTTGTTGTTGTTGTTGTTTTGTCCTGGGAATCAAACCCATGACCTTATGCTTGCCAGATGGTCTCTGTGCCACTGAGCTATATCCCTGGCCCTGCTACTGATTTTTGAATGTTCACTTTGTATCCAGCTATGCTACTGAATTTGGGTATTAAATCTAGAAATCATTTGATGGAATTTTTGGGATCTTCTATATACAATATCATGTCATCTACAAGTAGTGATAATTCCTTTCCTCTCCTTATTCTCTTTATTTCTTTATCTTAATTGCTGTGGCTAATGTTTTCAGAATTGAATATACTTGTATCATTCCTTATTTTAGAGAAAAAACTTCAAGTTTCATTCCATTTAGTATGATGCTGGGTGTCAGTTTGTCATAGATGACCTTTATCAGATTGTGATAAAGACACCTATTCCAAATTTTCTGTAGGGTTTTCATCATGAATGTGTGTTGAACTTTTCAAACAATTTTTTTTTGCATCTGTTGAAATGATCATATTTTCCCCTTGGCTCTGTTAATATGGTATATTACAGTTAGTGATTTGCATATATTAGGTCCTCCCTGCATCACTAGAATTAATCCCAATTTGTCATGGTGTCTAATCCTCTCCATGATTTGTTGCATTCTGTTTGTCAGTATCTTTTTGACAATTAATACATCTATGTTCATTAGGGAGGTTGACCTACAGTTCTTTTTTAGGGTATATTCTTCTCTGATATTATCATGATAATGCTTCCAGGAATGAATTTAGGAGTACTGTTTGACTTTCAATTTCATTAAAGCATTAGAGAAATAGTGGAGTGAGGTCTACTCTAAATTTCTTGTAGAATCTGTGGTGAAGCTCTCAAGACCTGGAACTTTCTCTATTAGTATGTTTTCAGTTACATCTTCAATTTCACTAATATTGATTTACATAAAACTTTATGTATTCTTAGCTGGGCGTGGTGGTGCACGTCTTTAATCCCAGCCCTCGAGAGGCTGAGGTAGGAGGAGCATTGTGAGTTCGAGGCCCATTTGGGCTACAATGCGAGTGCAAGGCTGGCCTGAGCTACATACATAGTGCGACCCTGCCTCAAAAAATTAGGGCCAGGAGTTTAGCTCAGTGACATAAGTGCCTGTCTGGCAGGCATGAAGCTGTGAGTTTGATCCCTGGTGCTGCAAAAAATAAAAAATAAAAATAAATAAATAAATTTAAATAAATAAATAAAACTATGTATTTTTGGTTCACCTTTGGTAATTCATATATGTCTGAGAATCTGTCCATTTCTTTTGTACTTTCCATCTTTTTAGAATATAGTTTCTCAAAGTAGGTATTGATAATCTCAATTTCTGCAGGACTGTTGTGATTTCACGCTTTTCATTCCTAATAGTATGTCTTTGAGTCTTTTCTCTCCTTTCGGTAAGTTTGGCTAAGAGTTTTTCAATTTTATTTAAACCTTCAAAGAATCAACTCTTCAATCAATTGATTCTTAGTGTTATTTTCTTAGTCTCCATTGTGCTAATTTCTACTCCAATCTTTTTAACTTTCTCCCTCATATGAGCTTTGTGGTTGACTTGCTCTTCTTTTCCTTTAATCCCGAGGTTGTCTATTTGAGTTGTTTTTCTTTTTTCTTTATTATTATTATTATTATTATTATTTTTTTTTTTTTTTTTGCAGCACTGGGAATTGAACTCACAACTTTGTGCCTGCCAGACAGGTGCTTAAGCCACTGAGCCAAACTCCCAGCCCTAGTTTTTATGAGACAGGGTTGCACTATGTAGCTCAGGCCGGCCTTGTGTTCACGTTGTAGCCCAGGCTGTCCTTTAACTCACAACACTCCTCCTAACTCAGCCTCCTGAGTGCTGGGATTAAAGGCATGCACCACCACACCTGGCCATGCTCTCTGTTTTTCTGATATGAGAATTTATCACTATAAATATTCCTCATAAGCCAGCTCTCATTGCATTCCATAATGTCCAGCATGTTATATGGGCTCCAGTGTTTAATTGTAAAATCTGTCTAGTTTCTTTAATTGTGTCTGCTACCAAAATTGGTTGTTCAGGAGGTTTATTTTCCATGCGTTTATGGTATTTTTGTTGTTTCTTTTGCCATGGATTTCCAATTTCATTGCACAATAGTCTGATAATACTCATGGGATAATTTCAACTCCTTTGCATTTATTTAAGCATGTTGTATGAGCCAGTATGTGGTCTATTTTGCAGACCAGCACATGCAAATCTGAGAAGAATATGTATTCTGTGGTTGTGGGGTATAACATTCAGTAGATATCTATTAAGTCTATTTGTTCACAAGTTTGGTTCAGTTCTGATATTTCCTTGTTCATTTTTTGTCTAGTCAATCTGCCTACTTGTGACAATGAAGTATTGTGTTCCCCATTACAATTGTTTTAGCATTTATTTGATTTTTCATATCTGTTTATATTTGTTTTATGTAGTTAAATGTACTGGTATTTAGTGCATGTATATTTATGATTGTTATCTCTTCTTGGATTTTTCTTTTTACAAGGATTTAGTGTTCTTAAAACGTCTTGGCTTAGAATCTAATTTGTCTGCCAATGGAAAAGTTACCTATGCTTTTATCCAGATTCCCATCACATGGAGTATTGTTTTCCATCCTTTGCCTTTCAGTCTATGAACTTCTTTTTGAATTAAATGTGTTCCTTGTATGAAGAATATTGTTGGATCTTGCTTCTTGATCCATTCACTAATGTTTTATTTTATTGGTGAATTGACACTATTTACATTAATGGTTATAACTGATATTTATTTGTATAATTTTGTCATGCTATTTTTCTGCTGTTGCTTCCCTTTTGCCCCTCTATTTAATTGTTTGCTGTACATGAGAATTCATTCTGTTGGAGTTCATGGAGTTGTAGTCCTCTTTATCTCTTTCTAAAATGTCCTTCAGAACACTTTGTGGAGCTGGTTTAGTGGTCATGATTTCTTCAGGTGTTCTTTGTCACGAGAGTAACTTATATCTTCATCAATTTTAAATATAATTTTGGGCCATATGTCAATCTGAGTTGGAGGTTGTTTTCTTTTAGAGTTTGAAATAGTTCACTCCAATTTCTCCATGATGTGAAGATTTCTGTTAAGAAGGCCAATGTAATTCTAGGTGGCTTTCCTTTATACATCATCGGTTTCTTTTCTCTAACAGATTTAATGTTCCATTTTTCTGTTGACTTTCTGGAATCTTGACTATTATATGGTTTGGCATGGAATTTATCTTAATCATGTCTAATTGGAGTTCTATGTGCTTCACTTATATGTATGTCAAATTCTTTTTTCATGCTTGGGAATTTTTCTGGTATTATTTCTGTGAACAGTTTTTTTTTTAAATGTCATTTGTATTATCTCCTGATTTTTAATTGACTCTTGTTCAAACTTATGTTATTATTCTTTGCATTATCTAGGAGCTCTTGGATTGGTTTTGCATGATTGTTCTATATTTTTAAGAAAGCTTTCTTTTCATGATCATTAACTACAATACTGACTTCTGTGTGTGACACTGTGCTCACATTGGCTGATTCTGTTACATATAGTATCAGTGGAATTTTTAATATATTGTAGTTATCTCAGAAATTATTTTGATTTGATTTTTTTCTGGTACTTCATTCATCTGGTTTACTTTCAGTCTTACCACTTCAGAGAGTCCTGTGGGTGGCTTTCAAATTATTCTACCTCACTGCTTCCTGGGCTTGCCTTAAGATGTATGTGGCTGCACCTTGCGTAAAAAGTGTCTTCTCATTTTTTTTTAAAGTTTAATTCATGGGTTAATGCATGTACATTGCTCATGGCAGGTAGCTTTATTGCTAGTATGTAGCAACCTTAGGAAATGACTATTTCTAAAAGATGTCTTTTAGGTGTAACTGGCTTTTGAGTTTTGAGTCTGTTGTATGATCCTATGTCTTCAGTTTATTCAGAATGAGAAGTTGTTGCCTATTTGCCCTAGCCCCTAGTTCTTTGACACTGGCCTATAATATTGTTTATGACCCTTAAGAAATATCAGTCTTAGCATACCAGGAAGAACAACTGGTTAGAACAATTATGTCATTTTGGTTAAAGTAATAAAATCAGTAATAAAAATAACATCAGACACAGTCCAGAAAATAACAAACCACGTTAGCTATAATTTGCCACCCTTAATTATATGAACTGCAGTCATGATTATATAACAAAAATCTAAAACAAACTAGAAAATTGTATGCAGTAAATTTGCTCTCTGTATGTTGCTTTTGCCCTCAGAGGTTAAAGGGGAAAAAGATAAAGAAATAGAAGAGAAAGAGATTAGACGCAAGGTTAGAGGAGAAAGGAAGGTTATGTGCATTTTGGGAAACTATTGAAGAAGATAGGAGGGAAAGAGAGAAAGAAGAAATAAAAACAAGAACAGAACAATAACAACAAAACTAGGAGCAATGTTCACACTCATATATAAACAAGAACAAGCAATGAAGAAAAAAGAAAATAAAACAAAAACAAATAAGAAAAGAATAAAAAGTAAACTATTCAGGGCATACCTCTTCTGTTGCTGGTAAAAAGAGTGGATAGACAGAACCCAGATTTCTGTTGCTTAATCTTAGCAAGACAAATTTATATTTACAGCAGGTTAGTGGTTAATCCCAGTAAGTCTACATCTTTAGTTCCACTGAAGTACAGACTAATTTCTGGATGTGAGTCTAGAACCTGATTTGTTCAACCTGCAACACTCTGTGTTCCACCACCTAGTTTGAACTCAGACCCTTGACATCCTCCTGACATGGACTCAGTTTTAGCTTACCTTGACAGTAATAGATGCAAGACGGTGCCACCCTGTAGTAGCTCTGAGCTCCAAGCTCAGTTGACCTGTCTCCAAAGTGGCTATCATCCAATTACCCTTTCCTGGGAGCCATCTGAATCCAAATAACTCACCAGTCACAGCTGTCCACTTCACCCACTGCTCCATTCCACTGGTGTGTTTCTCTATGGATTCCAGTGGGTTTGCCAGTATTCACCATGTGTCTGCAGGTTTGAGCTATCTCTCCCATGTGATGAGTCAAGGCTCAGAAAGGCTGCTTGCTTCTTCCTTCTTCTGCACTGAAGTATCTCTCTTTGATCTTCCAGAGGGCTTAAATTCTCACTTCAAATTCTTTCTGGATCCTGGAGTCC